>JBBPTT010000061.1:0-62889 GCA_038094175.1 Boletellus aff. lepidospora
CCGACTTCACCCCATTTGATGTTTGCAGGATCGCGTTCTGCAAAGACGACAATGGCCCTTTCATTGATGTACAGTTTGCCCTCCTTGGCGTAAACGGAACCCTTAAAGCGCCCATGGACCGTGTCAAATTTGAACATGTAGACCTGCTACGGTTCAGTTGCGCGAAACAAGCAAAATCGGAGTGATCTACCATGTACTCAAGGTCGATGAAAGGACTGAGCGAGATGGAGTTAGAAGGAGGCGCAGGGAACAAGAAACCACCTACTCGTTAATCGCAACGATCTCGACCTCCTTGTTCTCTAGCGCATTGCGCGCAACAATACGACCGATACGGCCTGAATGGCCGTCAGACACACGCCCTGGAGCGTTGCGAGTAGCTTACCGAATCTAAAAGGGAGTGGTACACGGAGTCAGATGTACTGGACAGCGTGAGCGCGGGGGTCACACACCCGTTGATTCCGACTTTGATCGACTGCAGAGTGTCGTTAGCGATGGCGCGATGATCTGTCTGAACGGTGCTCACCATTGTGTCAGTTGTGGTAGATGGTGCAAAGGAAAGATGGGGCGGTGGCAGAAGAACGAGGGGCGTTTATATATGCGGTGGGGATATCTAATCGGACTATTTTTTCGCTCGGAGTTAGAACGTCAGCGCCTGCCCGACATGTGCCGCACGGACGGCGGGACAATTCGGCGGTAGACAGCCCTCGCAAACGTGCGCTCGCCCGGCCGAGTCACTCTGCGCAGGATTTCTCATCATCTTACACCATCGACGGACTCGGCGTTCTGTGTGCCAGCCGTAACACACCGCCAAGGGCCATGCTGACGCAGTAGTTCGGCCGCATCCTCGGTCACTCACAGTTGCCTTTGCTCGGGAGGATGGAGCGTACCGATTAGGATCACTTTTCCTGTCCTCCCCGAGCCGATGCTTGCTTATAAAAACGGAGTGGTATCACCACCGGCAGATCCAAGCACTCGCTGGGAACTAAGAAATACTGCGGAAAAGGGGTGCCCTGCCACGGGCATCATGGTCCACCCCTGCATCCCCAAGCGTTCAGATGCTGATCTCAGGGCTCGGGCGCAGTGCGTTCTTTCCGAGTTGTATCATACGAGAATGTCAGTTGCGGACTGATGCGAAAAGGGTCAGTCTCTAGTACGTCATCGCATCACCGTCCGCTCTGATCTCCGCACCGGGTCAACAGTTTGATAACACACAATAGTCGAGAAGACACCTCATATTGACTCTTTGATCTGATAATCCACGCTATTCGCATCTTGTGTCGTGCGGGCTTACTATCAGCAATGCCATATGGTTCAGTTCGAACGTTTGATGAGGTATCGTGGACTCGTTCCCACCGAATCCCTTGGTTCCTGGGGGCGTCGTCGCAGGGTCTTAAAACATGAAAGTACGTTTCCCAAACTACGCCTCCGATCAAGTCGTCATGATAATTTGGTGCAGGGCCGAACGACATAAACGGTAGCGCCATTTGCAGTTCAAATTATCAGAAATAATGATTCATGTGTCTCTCGCCACAAATCTCTTACACCTTTGTGTTTACAAGTTTGGACTGCCAATCTAACACATAAATCTCAACTCGCGTTATCGCAAGACTTGCGACGTGTCAAGCGCTGCGGGCAAAATTAATTCCTGCACGTGTACATATCAGCAACGTCACCCCTGGCGAATTTCCAAAACCGGGAATGGCGAGCGTGTCATTCGATTCAGTCGATAGATATCAAGTCCTCGAGGCTGTACGTTCCGCAAGACCCTCGGCAAAGGCGTGCTTGCGGGGTCAACTGCTTGCAATACAAGTCTTCTGATCGATAAATTGGTCACGTGCCGTCTATAATCGCTTCAACTGGGGTGATCAAGGTGTCACGTTTGTAACTCTGTAGCCAGAAAGGAGTTCAATGGATTCTACAGGCATCCCACCCGGACCTGCCAGCGTATATCGGTGTAAAGGTAACAAGGTTCCGCGAAACGAAAAACGAGAGCCCAGAAATTACGCAGTTCGCAGATAGGAGCGACCATTGCCATGTATTATACATAATGTGAACATATATATATAGGGAGGGGGGGGGTTCTGGTTCTGTGAGCGAAGGCGTGAGTGCACGGTCCAGCTGCGTGTGGTAGACATGGAGTTCACTATGCAGTTTCAAACACCGGTGTTGGCTGCCGGCGACTGCTTCCTCGCTGCGTGCCATATTATGACGGCATTCCAAAACTGGTGACACGCAATGCAGAACGAGATGGCAGCAACGATGATGACCAGAATGTTTAGCTTGGTGTGTGTCCGGCCCAAGAAAACGGAGATGGCCATGACAATGGCCGAGCTGGGTGTTGTCGTTAGTGTTGGCCGGTCCATTAGGATAATCAGCACCTTGCATGAGGAACAAAATCCCGACGCAGCCTAGGAAGAACAAGGCTCGTAAGCAAGAAAACGAGGGAACGAAGCACTCACAATATCTGCAAACCAGCCAACCACATGTGGTCAATTCTAGCTGCAAAAAAAAGCATATGCTACTCACTGGATCAGTGGGTTCATACCTGGCGAAGAGGGTGGTCCGAGCGTCAGGCGTAGTGCATTCAAGCACCCCACCTGACAGGCGCCATGACAGCAAGATCAAATACTATGATCCAGGTCGGTGTCATTAGTGGGGCTACTGGCTTGTCATGGAGAACTGGGCTTGCTCTCCGGCAGCCAACAGCGGAGTCCTCGTGGATGCTTGCATGCATTTACCTCCGAGGTGGAAAAGACGCGTTCTGGGCATTGTTCAGAGGACCGTTGCAATGAAACCACCCAAATGGTGAGCTTACAGGGTCTAACTTTCCTAAATTGGAAGGGTAGTACGTGTCCTGCCACGTTACTTGGCTGAACTGGGCCTCTACGTCAATGCGCCAAGCGGCATTGGTTTTGTGTTTTCCTCCAGTCTGGTGACTACTTTTTGTTCGTTATGCCCGGTCTCTGCGGTGTACGCAGAGTCTTGTTCCTACTCGTCTTTTTCACCGCATTCCTTGAATCCTCCTGTGCAACCTTGTTAGCCATCGACTATGGGTCGGACTGGATCAAGGCTTCCTTGATGAAGCCGGGCTTACCCTTTGACGTCCTCTTGAACAAGGACTCCAAGAGAAAAATACAGTCGTCCGTTGCATGGAAGAGAGACGACCGACTGTTCGGCTCTGACGCTGCCAACCTCGTACGCGCCTCACCTGCTTGCTTGAACGCACGCTCACACTATCCCTAGGCCTCGCGCTTTCCTTCAGACTCATTCTCGTCACTGAAGCTGCTCCAGGGTGTCCCATACAGTTCCAAGGCCGTCTCATACTTTACACAAGTGTCTACCTCTGACATCATTGAGTCCGGACGGTCCACAGCGGCATTCAAGCGAAGCGATGGCACAGAATGGAGTACGGAGGAACTCGTTGCCATGCAGCTTGCCTATGTGAAGCAACTCGCAGAGGGTCTTGCCGGGGAACCCGTCCACGACGTCGTCCTCACCGTTCCATCACACTATACCCAGTTCGAGCGCGATGCTGTCGTGGATGCCGTAGAAATTGCTGGAATGAGAACCCTCACGCTGATCAACGATGGTACGGCCGTGGCGGTGAACTATGCAATGACCCGAACCTTTTCATCGACTCCGGAATACCACATCATCTATGACGCGGGCGCATCCTCTACGCGGGCAACCCTTGTCTCGTTCTTGGCCGCCGAGGATCCAAAGACGAAGACGGCTTACACACAAATATCTGTCCTGGGCGTTGGTTTTGATCGCTCCACGAGTGGTACTGATCTTGACAGACGCATGAGGGAGATTCTTGTCGAGAGGTTCATCACTCTACATAAACGCGACATCCGCAGAGACAGGCGTGGCATGGCGAAGCTCTGGAAGGAGGCCAGCCGTGTCAAGGCCATCCTTAGTGCCAACACTGAAGCGTTGTCGACGGTACGTATCTCTCAACACGCCATCTCTTTCAACGATTCATGCGAGACATGCATATAGGTGGAGAGCGCCGCTTTTGATATGGACTTTAAGACCAAAGTCACTCGCGAACAGTTCGAGAGGGCTTGCTCGGATTTGCGCAGCCGGTTTGCCAAACCCATTCATGACGCCTTGGCCGGTGCTGGCATGAACCTGGCAAGTCGTTGATATCTATTAGCTCATCGCAAGCTGATCCGTTGTAGGACCAAATATCTTCTGTGATCTTGACCGGCGGTAACTCGCGTATACCAATGGTGCAGGCTGCCATCAAGGCTGCTGTCGGAGAGCAAGTATCCTTCAATGACATTATGGCGAGATGCTCAACATGTGTTTTCCAGGAACCGGATAGCTCAAAACGTCAACGCCGATGAGGCTGCTGTGCTGGGTAGAATTCGTCTCCTGTTGACCTGTGCATGGAACTGAGCATCCGTCTTTATGACCACAGGTGCAGGGCTTTACGGTGCCTCCCTATCACGTCAGTTCAAGACAAAAGACATTCGAATTGCTGATATTGCAACATACGACGTCCAAGCATCCTACTTTGCTTCTACCGCGGAATCACGGACCATTCATTCGCTTATTTTCCCCAAAGGCTCCAAATTTGGTTCTCGCAAGACACTGTCGTTCAAGCGCAAAGAGGATTTTTCCGTCTGGTTGGACTACAAGACTGACGTTGCGCCGTAAGGCTTCCCCGACACTGTAGGACTGCGTGAGCTGATCCTTGTGCGTCCAGCAGCTTCCCGCGTGAGATTCTCCAGGTTCAGATTGGCGGCGTCGCAGAAGCCCTTGGAAATCTCACAGAGCGCGGTGCCGTAGACCCAGTGATCAAGCTCACGGTTGCCCTGTCCGAGTCCGGATTCGTTTCCGCGAAGGAAGCGGTTGCGTATGGCGAAGTGAAGGACGAGTCTCTTACGGGTATGTCGGGTTTTACGCCTCCTTCTTTATGATCATCAAGCCACTACAGGCATGCTGAAAGGCCTCTTTGGCGGAGGTCCAGAAGAGCAGCAGGTTTTAAAGGAGCAGGGCGCGGATAGTACCACTCAGGAAGGCGAGGCCCGGCAGACCAGTGCTCCAGCGAAGGAGAAGAAGACCAACGGAGAGAAAAAGGACTTGAGCACTATTTCTCTCGAGGTCAACACAGTGTTCTCCAGCCTCCCTCCAATGACGGTTGCAGAAAAGCGCGCGTCGCGTGATAGGTCAGTGCCCGAGTCTCCGCACTGCTCGTTCCTCGTTCATGCTTGATGTGGCTGCAGGTTACGTGCCATAGACGCCAAGGAAGCAGCGAAAGTTCTTCGCGAGGAGGCATACAATACCCTGGAAGCTTACCTGTACAAGCTCCGCGACTTGCTCGAAGACCAGCCAGACTCGCCGTTCATGAAATGCTCGAAACCTTCTGAGAGGCAGACTATTTCGCGCAAACTTGCGGAGACGACAGCTTGGCTCCATGAAGAAGGCGAAACAGTCGATACACCTACACTGAGGGAGAAGCGTGCGGCATTGGAGTGCGTATACATTATAGCATGTGGTTCGGTCTCTGAATCTGTGTTTAGGCTGTTGGAGCGACCAATCGTGCATCGGTACAAGGAGATTGAAGACTTCCCGGCCGCCCTCAACAACAGCCAAAAGTGGAACTGGTCTACGAGACTCTTCCTCACCGACGCACGCGCAAACCTCACTGCTGAAGCTGTGGCGGACATCCCGTCCAAGTGGACGCTGGAAGAGCTCGATGCGCTTGAGGCGGCACTAAAGGAGCACGAAGTATGGCTGAACGAGGGTGTTGAGAGACAGAAGCGCACGCCGATGAACGAAAACCCCGCCATCGAAACGCGGGAGATGGGGGAACGGGCCAAGGCACTCGAACTGCACCTGCACCGCCTGGTGAAGAGGAAGGCACCCAAGGCGAAGAAACCCGCGCCGTCGAGTTCGTCCAGCGGGGAGACTGCCACTGGCCACGACGAACTGTAACTTAACTAGACATTTTACGTAATCATTCACTACCCTGGCGTGTTTGTCGGTATTTGTGAACAGACATGGCGCGTTTGGCGATGCCGGCACAGTTGCGCTGGAGCGGCAACGATCTCGAGTAATCGTCGTCGTCGCCTCCGCTCGTTTTCGCTGCACCACGACGTCGTAGCGCGAGCATCTCTCCGTTTCGCGGCGTGGCCTTGTCGAGTTCGTCCCCATGTCAAAGCGCAGCTACGATAGCGCCGCTCACGAGAAACGGCTGTCCAAGTACCGCGTCACGGACGATGATCTCTTCGAGTGCGTAGCGCACAGCCAAAATAAAACGCCCAGTGCTGATCTCTCTCCAAAAGTTATGTTCTCCGTGTGGCGTGCGTTCGGATCACTCCCGCAACGGTTCCAGCTAATGCGTTGACGCAGCATCTTGAGCCACATCACCTCTCCGAAGGTGGCGACGCACTCAAACGGAGCAGAGGCAAAGGAGAAGGAGCACCACTACAAACTCTCCGGTGCCATATCGCACTCCATTGTCTCTATAGGCGACATCTTCAAGGAGATCAGGGATGGGTCCAAGAGCGTCAAGTTTCCAGAGAAGCTTCTCAAAGTCCTCGAGCAGAAACTGCAAAACATCGCTATGGGCAAGGACGCCGCGTGCGTGGCTTGTCTCACCTGTCCACGGCTCGCCTGTCTAACTTCCCCCTCCAAGGTACTCGGATCAGCTGACACGGAGAACCATGGCCGTGTTTTACAACCAGTTCATGGGCGATCCATTTCGAAGGCAGCTGAAAGAGAACAGAAGTATCGAAGAGCTCATTTTGATGTTTGCTTCACAGGCCACCAGCGTGCTCAGGAAGGAACCGACGCTCGTAGACGACGCCTGGAAAATCGAAGTTAATAATCAAATCGCTCAGTTTGTGCGGATGTTGCGCGATTGCCTCAAGGGTCTCAGCCATGTTTCACCCGAGCTCAACTCTCGTTTGGACGTGTACCATACAAAACTCTCGCAGTCTTCGAGTGAGTCGGGTCATGACTCCGCTTCGACCGCTCGAGAGCGTGGAGACACTTCTGGTACCGGCCCCGCCATCAGTACGAACATCTACGACATGCCGTTCGTATTGGTGCTTGCCAAGCTGTTCAAAATTCCCGAAAACGCGATGCAAATAGAGGTCGATAGGCTAAGGAAGACATGTACGGAGAAGGTAGGAACGTAAGTTCTCAGGCGTTCACAAAACTCATTCTCTCTAGGCTGCCGTGGTTGACCTCAAGGTACTATTCATCCGGCGTGCTGCACACAGAAACTTTCTGAAAGATCGATGATAGACTTGTCTAAAGAACATCAATGCTGGTGCACCCTTTCCTGGCAGACGAGAGGACTTTGATAACGACGCTGCATGGAACCAGTGGCGAACCCTCGAAACAGCTCATCTCTCGCAACTCATGATGGCCATCATGTCCTCGAATCCAGAGCTCGCCAAATCAATACCTTCGGACGGGGGCGGGTCACCACAGCGCACGAGTCCGCGTCCCGGTTCTCTACATTCTGCCGCATCCGGGTCTAATCGGCATATTGGAGCCACCTCCATCGGAAGTCGACGATCCATCTTTGGTGGGCTACCGGGTAGCGATGGCGTTCCAGACATTGTCGAGGAAGAAGTCGAGGGCGATGATGAGATTCGTGTCGGACACAACTTCACCTATATCCCTCCGAACCCCAGACGGTTCTACAAACGCCTCGTTGAGTATTGCCTCAATGCCGATCTCGAGACCATGTTTGGACCCGAGGTCGATGATTCCGACGAAGTGCCCCTGACAATCCTGAGTCTACCTCATACGAACCTCATCAATGAATGCGCACTGCGCTGGCGAATAGGCCAACCGTACCGTGCTACCTGTTTCTTAGAGCTCATCAAGGAATTCTACGAGCGGAGTCATGTGCCGATGGAATGCATACCCGAGGCTTTACAGGCTGTCTCGAAAGTTCTCCATGACCTCGATGTGGACAAGTGGCCAAGTCAAGACGTATGTTATACCCGTGCAATGAATGGTTCCCTGCTCATGTTGTCCAAATATACAGGCGGAGTTATTGTCCAACGTGTATGGCAGTCTATACAACATCTTCCTTTCGTTGCTTTACCATGCAATGGAGACCATACCAAACCTCAAAACCTCCGAAGTTCAGCCGTATTCGAATGTGCTCGACCACGTGCGGGAAAGTGGGCTTATAGACCGCTTTGAAGCAGACATCAGTGCAAGACTTTCGGACCTGGAAGACCGCATTAAATCACTGTCAGAGCATTTCTATCAGCAGAAGATCCAGACTCTTCAGGCGGCTCCTGGTGTCAATCGCGCTCTTCCGCTTCTCTTCATGACTGACGAACTGGAAAAGGCTGCGAAACAGCTTGACAAGCGGTTTCCCGAGCCTCTGGTCGGGTACGTATGGCTTCTCATGGGCACTCCGTATAATACAGCCGTTGATTCCCGTATTCTGATTTAAGCCGGGTCGACCTTGTGTCTTTGGTTGTGGAAGTGACGGTGCCACTATTCATCGTCGACTTGCAGAACTCGTCAAAGAAGCTCTTTGAATCATCCATGAACGGTCCAACTCCGGACGTTCCTATCCAGGATATATTCGCACTGTACCGAAGAACGAAGACGCTCCTGTCGATGTTTGAGGCATTTTGCCCACGGTAGAGTTCTGTCGACCTAGCGGTTATCAGTCACTGATTTTGAACTAGTGGTCATATTGAGTTCGATCCCAGCCAGTTCTTCATGTCGTATGTGCTCCAATGGCTGCAAGACACTGATAGTAAAACAAATCATTGGGTTCAAGCTGTCAGTGTCCCCCCTCACTGCGATTCGTGTTTGCTGACTTGTGAGAAAATAGGCCATAGCTGCCGACAAGGTTCGTTTTTGAATGGATTTCCAGAATCTTGCGAGCTAACGTGCTTGTGCAGTTTGAAGCAGAAAACACAGATGGCCATAGTTCATCTATCGTCGACTTGTTTGATTCCCTTCGCAGCCCTATAACATTCCTCCAGGAATTGGAATGGTTGGATGAATACCAGAACGCCAGATTCTTCACCAGCCTTTCGAAGGTACAACGATATCAGATAATTAGATTGTAGTCCTAACTTGTGTGCTGATTACACTCGTAGACCATCTCCAAGGCCATCGAGCAATATTGCCGCAGTGTGGAAGATCTTTTCATGACAGAAATGTTCCCTCGCCCCACCGAGTACCTGCAGCCTCAGAAGTCTTCTGCATGGCTTGAAAAGGCGAAGCAACTTACGGCAGTGAGTGAGAAGAAGGTCGACCCTTTCAATTTCCGCCCCGAGTCATGCGTCAAGCTTAACAACGTGGAGTCTGCTCGGAAGCTTCTGGATAATATGTACAACCAGATGCAGGTTGACAAGATCACCGACGTGTTGTCGTTGTCTCCACCCGTGCCTGACAAGGTTGATAGACCGAGGTTTCTGTTTGCGGTGAAGATAGTGATGGCAGAGGACCTTGTACCACTCGACAGCAATCCTTCAGCGCAATTGGACACGTTCGTCACCCTCAGCGATGAAGCTGGCAATCGCTTGGTGAAGACCCGAACAATATATGAGACACTTAATCCTCGGTGTGAGAAACACCTTTCAGTCTGATATCTCAGCTATTCTTATTTCCGTTGCAGGGGAAGAAACTTTTGACATTTCAGTTGATAAACCGCTCTGGCTGATGTGCAGTATACGAGATCGTGCGTTGGTGGGGCAACACGACGTCGTTGGCCGTGGCTTTATCTGCCTCAACCCTGCACAATATGGCGATTTTCTAACGCATGACGTATGGCTCAATCTCGAGGCTGCTAACCATGGACATGAACATCAAGGCCGAATACTGCTGCGTGTCAGTATGGAGGGAGAAAAGGACGACGCTCAGTTCTACTTTGGACGGGCGTTTAGGTCTTTGAAGCGCAGTGAAGGTGACATGATGCGTATTTTCGTCGACAAGGTTACTCGGTGAATACTTATTCGTGAAGGTCGTGCTTATTGCGTTCTCCTGCCGACAGATGTCTCCATTCATAAGGCAATCGCTGTCGCGCACGGTGCTGAAGAGCCTCGTCAAGACTGGCACAGTTCTCGATTACAACAAGGCCCTCGCCAATGTCACTGGCCTGTACCGATCCGCGCTCGGCTCGAGTTCTAACGAGGTACAAATACCTCTGCCATCGTCCGAAAAGCCTCGGTTTCGTCCTGAGGAGTTGACGGACGTGGAGATTGAGCGAGCCATTGTTCCGCTCTTTGACTATTTCGATGCTAATTTGCAGATCCTTAACACGCACTTGAGCGAGACAGTCAAGGATACGGTGATGCTCAGGGTCTGGAAAGAGGTTCTGACCGTCGTCGAGGGTCTTCTCATACCTCCGCTGTCCAAACTGTCGAGCGACATGAAACCGCTGAGCGACAAGGAAGTGGACATTGTCTTCAAGTGGCTCAAGGTAGTGTTTTTGCAGCAGCGTTGTCGAACGATTTCTGATGTGGCCCGTAGTTCATGAGAGATTACTTCCATGCTGAAGGCGAAGGTGTTCCGTTGGAATCCCTGCAGAACCAAAAGTATCGCGATGTGGTGTCGATTCGGCTGTACTACGATTGGCACACGTGAGTGAAATGGTGTACGACCAAGGGAACTTTGGTTGATCCGTTCGCAGGGACACGCTCATGGAGGAATGCGTGCGCGCGATGCAACAGAGTTTGCGAGAAGCGGTGCCAGTCAAGAAGCGTGTCAAGAGTGTTTACAATCAGAGAAACCTTGGGACGATCAAAGAGCGCAAGAAGGAAAAGCAAGAGAAAGAGGTGTTCAGCGGGGAGACTATTATGCGCATTCTGCGAATGAGGTATGAGATCGGGTACACGTTGCTTGAGGGTTCGACGGTGCTGAGCCGATGCGACAGATCAAATACACAAGAGTTTATCGCGCAACAGCTGGACATCATGCAGGCGATGCGAGCCGAGCAAGAGCGATCTCAAGCAGCACAGCGAAGTAGGAGGTCGCAGCGTGTTCGTCACGGACAGGTTTCGTCGGTGCCGCCACTGCCAACAAATGAGCCATAGAGGTCGCGATGACTATTTTTTTTGTTTCTGATACCTTGCGTGATATACCCCATCTCTTACTCGCCCGTTAATGTACCAGCGTGCATAGTCGTGTGTGGGTCCATGTTTTTGTTTGCTGTAGAGACTTTCCTTATGTGGCTGCACGGGATCCTTGTCCTCGCTCATTGTTCTTTGTACGTACCACGACTCGATCTAGTTAGCCGGAGAACAATGGAACGTCTCCTAGGCGATTCGTGGGCTACATTTTATATGAACCTGGAGGCGTTTTCTCCCCCTCCCCGTGTCCGTCAAGTTGTTGATTGCAAGCTTGCTGGCCCAAGCTCTACGTTGCTCTCGTGTATCTCTACGTTGCAAGCGCGGGTCCGCTTGTTGCACCTTCCAGACAAGCAGTATGTTCCTTCCTGGTTTCGCACGTGAGTGGTGTGTGTTGTGCGACCGCGAGTCGCGTTTGTGGAGGAACCGGACTAACGTCTCTTCGGTGGTACAGGTGTATTCATAGCGCTCAACATCATTCGTGCGGTGAGCATCATCGCACTCTTGCTCGTGTTTGCGACGAGCGTGCTCGTCTTGGTCGACGACGTCGAGGCCGTCAACGCGTTCACGAACGGCGGGTTTAACGCGACCGCGTTCAACGCCGGGAACTCGGAGTATATCCCGTACGTGTTCTCCCTTGGTGACCGTTCATCGAGTAAGAGCGCTGACGACGCTGGCGTGTACGACAGACGCAGCACCGTCCCAAACCAAACTGGCGGCGCGTTCTGGGCAGTCCTGAACCGGATCTTTATCCTCTTCCAGACCGTCGTGCTCATCCTGTCCGAAATCGGTGCGCGCGTTTCCTCGCGTCTTTTCGTCTTTTTCTTGAACCCGACATGCTCCGTTGCAAGGCTGGCCTGCCGCGTTCTTTGACCGTTTCTTTCCGGTGCTCGGAAGAGACTTTGGGGTGGGCGCGCTCGGCGTGATGCAATGCCTGTAAGTCCGTCCGTCCGTCCGTCGACTCGCCAGGGTGGCCTCGTTCCCCAGGATGACCGCCCATCTCTCTAGCATCGGCGCGTCCATCCTGTCCCACTACGTCGGCGACTTTCCGCTGGTGACCACGTTCTTCTTGTTCGCGGTCGGGTGTGCCAACATGCTCGTCGGGCTGATCTTTCGGGAAAAGGTCAAGTGGAAGCGGTCGATCCTGTCCTGGCGACACGAGCGGGAGGGGAACAAGAGCGACCTGCTGCCGACGCACGTCCGCGGGGTCGACATTCGGCCTGTGACGGGCGCGCTGTCGTCGGTGTTCACTGGGGGGAGTGGTGGCAGTGGTGGCAGTTCGGACGGCAAGACGAGCGATCATACGCGCGTGGCATCGAGCGGTGATGGGTCGGGCAGGACGGGAATGGGATTCGGAAGACAGGGCGAAAGGGCGGCGGCGCTCAAAGGTGCGTGCGGTGCATGCGGGCGTGGTGAAGACGATCGCTTATAAACGCGCGCGTCGTGGCCATGATAGGATTCGTGCTCAGCAAGCCGAGGGAGTCGCTTGCGAAACATGCTGCCTAAGGAATATCTGGTCTCGTGTTATCGTATCCTTTCGATGTGCATTGGCAGTTGTACGTGTAATGAACGTGTCACGTAAAGCTAAGGTCGTGAATTCGGTGGTGCATGCACGAAAACAAAGGGACTTCCCTAGGGCACGTACTAAGTTCGAGGAGGGGAACGTCGGCGGTGTCGCGTGCACGGACCTGACGTCGAGTTGATCGAGCCACAGAGCACGTGCACAGCCGCACGTGGAATGAGCACACACATCCGATGCGATCGGAACTGGAACGGTCGTCTATCATACACAGCCACAGGACTATCACAGATAAAACATCGTGTCGCGCAGCTTCGGCCCGGAAACACCGCCGGCCCACAGGACCTCTGCCTGTTCAAACGTGGACCGCTCGGCCCGCTGCTTTCCCTTTCCCTTTCCCCTCCCCTTTCCTTGGTCCTCCTTCGCGACGCCCTCTTTGACGCCCAGCAGCAGTTGGCGCAGGTAGCACCGTCCGCGTTCGCACGCAATGTCGGCCCAGTAGGCGGGCGAGACGAGACTGACGGCCTTGGTCGCACGCGCAAACATGTAGCTCAGGTCGTTCGTGGCCCGTTGAATCTCGTCCGCCCCGAGCGCGTTCTCGTCGTGGACGACGAAATAGTGCGTCGGCCGCGCCGTCCCTTTGAGGCTCCCGTGTGCTGTGCACGACCACCCACGTCAGCCCGAGATCCGATCCCAGACGCGGGCGGACACGCACGTTGCAAAAAGAAGTCAAACTCGTATGCCGGCGTCACACCACGGTCGACGACCGTGCCCGGGAGCGGGTTGCCGTCCCAGGCCGCGTCTTCTTCCTGCGTGGGATAGAACCGCGTGCCATGTCGCTTGCTGCACACGACGATGCTCAGCTTCGGATTATACTTTGTACTGGCCGTATCAAAGTGTTGGATCGCTGCCTTCAAGTCTTTCAACTCATACTCGCGTACTTGCACAAACTGACTCTGCCGAGACCAGTGGACAGCCAGCCAGACCGCAGCACGAGGACACGTACTTCGGATACCCCATCACGGTACAGAATGACACGCTTTGGCAATTTCCCCTCGTTGCGCGTCTTGTACAGCTCGAAACGACTGATGAACATGTTCTGAAGGACGACGTCTCCTTGGTCCCCGTCCCTGCCGCGTGCAATCTAGGGCCGACGGTCAGACGGTCTCCCGGAATGATGGGCAACATCTCGTATACCTCGACCTTGCTGTTTCGTAGGGCGAGGATTGCAGGATACTGCGCAAATTGATTGTCGACGCTCGCAACCACCGCCACGATCGATGCTGTTGGCTCATCAGACGGCGTCCCTGGTCTGCTTGACGGTCACTCACGAGTGCCCTCGACAGAGACGCCTCGCGCAGGATGTGTGACATCCATACCCATGACCATCGTCGGCACGCTCTTGAGCCATTTCCCACTCGTTGCATCCAGCGTGTGGTTGATCCCACCCATCTTCATGTTGACCTTGAGGGCGACATTTGCGAGGTACTGTGCTCGACCCTTGTCTGCCTTCACCTTGCTCGACACCATGCAGACAGTGGCCATGTCGAGCTTGACATCGCAGACATACTTGAGGCCTTCGTAGATGGCCTTTTCTTCGCTGGGCAACAGGACGAGCACGAGCTCCAGTCCGACGACCGTCTGCTTGAGTTTCTCCACTTGCTCTTCGATGGCATTGATCGCGTCTGGCCGAAAAGGGTCTTTGCCTCGCGGAGGCAGTTGCATTTCTGCATACGCGTTTGCTTTCAGCGGAGAGACATCCATGCCGCACCTCCTACACATGTCGCGAAAGTCGTTCGCAATCCTGCGCATCTCTGTGCTGTCTTTCAAGTCGCCTCCAAAGTCCTTGATGACAAGGACTGCCCACTCGACTAGCCGTGCACCGAGCGCGAATCTCAGCCTTTGAAGGTTCCACGATGCCCGACCAGAGTCGATGTCTGCAGGCTTTCTCGCAGCATAGGACAACCCTGGTTTGTTCAGGATCCGCCCGGGCACGACGGCCATCTCCCCGCCGACGTGGATCCCAAACGAATCCAACACGGGGTTCGAGTCCTGAAAACCAAGCTTGGGGAGACCCGTGTGGACGATGTTGTTCGCGTTCGCCTTGGGTGGCTTGCAAGCCACTTGGACCATCTGTTTGGCGTGCTTCTTGTTGGTGAGTTCGCCCTTGAAGCCCTGGTCTGCGAGGATGTCGCAGACCTCTTGGGGATAGACGCTGCCGTTCGGGCCCTTGAGGAGGGGCAGATCGGGGTGGGCCAATTTGATGCCATGCTCTTTCGACGGCGGTCAGAAAGGGTGCTCGAATCAAGCTGGTCGTCCTCACTCTGTTGATAGTACTGTTCGACTGTCACCCATCCATACTCGCCGTGTTTGAACTTGTGCTCGTGAGCGTTTTGTTTGGACACGCCCTGTATGATGGTCATGTGATCGTTCGGCCGGGTCGTCACCCGCACTTGGTTTGCAAACGCGTTAGCGTCGCTACCTCCGAACCGATGATATTCGTCCAAGGCGGCCATGAAGCACTGAGGTTTGTAAAACGCCGCATGGGACGTGTTGACGTTGACCATGAGCTGCTGATGGGCGGGTCGGACGGAGACATAGAACCCTTCCCGCACCGCGAGGCCTCCCCCGATGTCCCGGGGCGCCGGCTCGTCGAAAAAGAGCCGTTGGTCCGGATGCTTCTTCTCGTCGTCGTCCCGGCCAATCTTGACGCCTGTCTGCGCGGCGTGTGCGGTGAGGACGAGGTTGAGGGCGGAGAGGACCTTGCCCAGCGCTTGCGAGTCGACGGGCGTCCCCCCGAGACACCTAGACACACACCAGCGCGGTCAGTCCGGACTGGGAGACCAGCACAACGCGCACGTGCTTTTCCAGGATCGCCTGATCGACCTGCTCCACAAAGGCGAGCGTGAGCGTGTACTCGGTCCCCTCGTCGTCGTACGGGCCCCGGATCGTCAGCGGCTGTGGCAGCTCAAAGGAAGCCACGAGCCGCTCGGCGCCGTCGTGCGCCACCCTGTTCCGCATCCCGGCCGCCGCCCAGTCCGCCGTCCGCTCCGCAAGCTCAAACACGCGCTGTTTGGCGCGCCGAGTGACTCGCCTCGCCGGGACGAGGGCGATCTCGGCGCTATACCGGAAGATCCGCCCCTCGACGCGCACGGGAAAGTGGTTGGCCCGGAGCGCGATCGGCCGTCCCTCCGTGCCGAAGCCAGGCCGCAGCGGGAGGCCGTCCGGACCCGCGCCGCTGGGCGACTGACGCGCCAACGACGCCGCCGCTGCCTGGTCGGCGCCGCCCCGGATGCGGGCGTCGACCGAGCACGGTCGGCCCTGCATAAAGATCCTGTCCAAACATCAGCACACACGCACGCACACGATCGGCGCGATGGCGAAGGAGAGAACAAACACGCTGCCAGCTGCCGTGTGCCTGCCCCTATCCGAGCCGACGTGCGATGGATCCCCCTCTCTGCCGGCACCACGGCGAGGAAACGGGCCGGGCGGTCTGCTGCCCGTCGACGCGCTGTCTGGGCCACGGCCGCGTGTGGGTCCTGGGTCTTGTCCTCGTCCCCGTCCTCGTCCTCGTCCGCGCCCCTGTCGATATTCTGGGGGACGACCCGGGCGTGTGTTCATGCGTGATGGTGAGAGTCTGACAAGACGCAGACGTGCGCAGTCCATCGTGGGAACGCAGGGAGGACCCTCGAGCGCGGTGTCAAGGCAACAACACGCACAGAAATGGGCCAGCGGATCGCGGGGGAAGCAGCTGCCACCTGATTGCCATTTCTGTGCCGGCGTTGATGACGTCCCTGCTCGGCAAGCTCTCGGCGCAACAGCCCTGCGAACATGATCATCTCGTGTTGATTATAGGCTACGTACGTACGCTACACTCGGGTGACAGCTCTGCGATCTGCAACATAGCCAGCTTCACAACGTCCATCCAGTACAATACACGATTGCAATTCGAGGGGTCGTAGGATACACATGCGGAGTCTGGAATGCCGAGAGAGCGGGTGTGCTCGGGAGGTGTGCTACAGATGACGGCGGGACGAGGGCGGGTATAGTGTGACACAGGTATCAGGAACATGATGAGGCTACCAGGAGGTAACACCCTGAACGCTCCGCGTTACGACAGACGGTAACGAACAATCAGCATCGCCAACGACGGAAATACCACACACGACGTTCACACGTCGGCGCGACAAGAAGCGAAGGGTCAAACAATTTCCTGACCAGAATCCAGCTCGCCAGGCAATACGAGCACCAGCGGTCTTGAGACGCGGGCAAACGCAGGCAGTCGGGCAGCACCACACGAGGCACCTAACAGTCTTCCTCGGGCACCTCGCATATGCTGGACAGCGACTGCTTGCGTGAGTGGCCGCGCAGGCTGGCGCTGCTGCGTCTTCGGTGATGCCCAGACGGCCTTCTCTGGGCAGCGTGGGCGACAGGCGGGCCAAGTGAGGGCGGTGGTCCGTTATTGAGTGGGAGAACGGGCGTGATTTCCTCAGAGAGCGACGACAGCGATGAGTTCGGAGATGAGCTGTAAATGATGTAGGGCTCTTCCTCCTCCTCCACGCAGGGAAAGGGGACGGCCGACGCTGGAGACCCGACGCAGGCATCCTGACAGGAGAACGGGGAATACGATCGGCTCGAGCGGCCGAAGATGGGCTGCAGAACGACGCCTGTCGGCAAATGGGATCAACGTCGACCGACAACATGCACGCACGGGATAGTTTTGCGCATTCGTCTCCTTGACCCACTCGGCGACGCGTCGGACCCACTCCCTCTGCTTGAGAAACTCGATGCGCTCCCGCCTCTGCATGGTGGACTCGACAAAGGTCTTCTGCCTGCCACGGGGGTCGTAGAGCGGGGTGGGGCTCGCAGGGAGGTGGTTGGCAGCCATCTGGGCGTCGTGGAGGGCGGGGTATGCAAGCATGGACGATGACGACGGTAGCCGGGTGAAGAAAAAGGGTCACGCCGGTGGATGTGTCAGATTTTATATTCCATTTTGGAAAGGGGCAGTTCTAGAACGTGAATGTGGCTGTGTCATGATTGTCTAGGATGTGTCAGCAAGTACGCTACGTCGCTCCTCGGACCGCCGCCGGAGTCCCTCGGCCATGGCAGCGAAGCCCTGCCGCAGCCCGCCCGCGACGAACAGCCTGATCACATACGCCAGCAGCCCGTCGAACACCTCGATCGTCTCATACCGCGTCTTGCGCTGCCCCCCCTCCGTCACCTCCACCAGCGCCTGCCATCGCCGTGTGGACAGCAACCAGGCTGGCGTCTTGGCACTTGCCCACGCACACCGGTAGTTGACCGGATCCATGTGCGTGATGATCTGCACCGTCGAGCCGGCTGGGAAAAACCTGGGCGGGTCAAACGAAGGCGGAATGTGCACCGGATAAATGAGCAAATGCACCCCGGCACGTGGGGTCTGCTGAGCCGCGGGAAGGGGGTTCCCAGAGGGGTCAGCGAGGCATTGGTTACGACTGTTTCGCGCGTCAGGGAGGTCAACATCCCTCGAAACGGGCTCGCACGTACACGAACGCGTTCCTGCAGGACGGCGTCAGGTCGTAGCTATTTTGTCAAGACGGGCGACAAACCACTCGTGATATGACCCCCAGTCCATCAAGACTTGCCACACGACGTCGCGTGGGGCGTCAATAGTTGTGGATGCGGACACAACCAACACACCCTGCGATGCCAGCGGAGGGAGCCCCTGGTCTGTGGACATGGTCACTTGGTTGAAAAAAAAAACAACCTGATACACTTCAACAATTGTTCTTACTGACAATTACATAATACACGATCTCCGCTACTTTCACGTGTCCGAGACCAGCAGCACAACCCTACCGCACGTGACGCCTTGCCCACCTTCTAAAATATTACCCCTACTCAAGTCCTCGTTGTTGCCAACCCGGGAATAAATAGGCGAACAACCCTGAGAGCAATTTAAAAAAAAGAAGTCGTAACAGTGTCCGGGACCACGTCCTAGGATGCTGCTGCAAGCGCTAGAAAAACCTCTTTTTTTCTACGCACCGGTTTTTTTTCAAACAGATGAGTTTATTATGCGGCACTTGGCCTAAACTAACTCCACACGTTATGTGGAGGCAGCTGCCGAGATAGCTGGTCCGAGGAAAAAATGTCTTACGCAACCTCCGCGGGTAAGCAGTGTGCGTGACCCCCCATAAGCTAGGAGGCGACCTCGGGGGCGCAAGCAATGTGTCAAGTACTTACCCGCTGAAACCTCGGGGGCTGTCGCCCCGCTTGGCAGAAGATAGCTGGTTGGCGAGGGTGGCCAGGCACGCTGTATAAGTCCTTTCGGGGCACGGCGGTAGAGAGTTCGTGCACGTTGTCAGTCTTGAATTTCTGGCTGTGTATCCAAGCCCTGGAGCCCGTGGGCGGGTAGGCGCGTTCACCAACGACACATGTGCAGCAGAGGGTCCCGACGAAGCGAGCAGATTCAGAAAGAATACGATCGGGGTGCAAGTGTAATGTTAGCCGGGCGCGCAGGGGGCAGTGTTGGTATCCACAGGTGGCCAATGCACCGCGAAATGCAGGGGCGCGGGTCTAGGCAGGGATTTGCATACCTCCGTCAAACCCAAGATTCGTGGGAATCCACCTGGGCGGGGGTGGGAGCGACAGCGAGGGAAAGGCAGAAGCAGGAAGGGAAAGTGAGGGCGAGGGTGAGATAGGGAGAACATGACGGTTGCGTACGGGCACCCTGGATGCCCACAGCCATCGATTACAATGGTGAGAGCAAGGCGGGGGTGAGGCAAGGGCGAGGGTGGTATGCCCATATGGGGCTTGGCAAGTATACGTGTTACCGGTACGGGTACGGGTTAGAGCGTCCCGGTACCGTGGGGAAGGGCTGCGCAGTGCCGCAGCTCATCGTCAGTGCTGGATGGCTGGGCTGTTGGGCCAGTCTGCTGCGGGCTCCCTTCGAGGGTTGCGACTACAAAAGCCTGAGACTGCGAGCCGACGAAAGGACTCGGCAGGGACTATTGATGCCCCGACCGTCGTCTTCTAGGGCTGTTCAGGCGGCTACCAGCTTGAAGTGCTACGAGGTGAGTTGATCAAAGGGCAGGGACGCCAGCGCGCGGCCCCTCGCACGACCGGTGACAAAAGTGGACAACAGGACAAGGAAACTTCTCACCGGCGATGCCGGTGGAGAGGATCCACCTCCAGGGGCCCATCAAGAAGAAGGCGTTGTTTTCAGTACTCGTCGGCGTTTTGGTGACACCGTGCAAGAACCATCCTGTACAGAGTCTGTTCCCGACCGTCCAAGGTACCGTCCAATAAGTGGCAATAGGGGGGATACACCAGTGCCCATGCGTTCTATAACAATCTCCGCGGCAGACGAGGCCTATAAAAAAACAGATTATCAGAAGTCATACGGAAGTGGGTGGGCCGAGGAATTAGCAAAAGGACACGGAGCTTGTTGAAGAACGAATGGTAAGTCGGATATACGATTGATTATATGGAAGAGAGAGCTAAAAAAAAAAAGGAAACAAGAATAGTTCAATTTGCGGCCACAAAAGCAGACAAGATATCTGGCCTATTAATCACCATTGCAAGAGTGCTATTGAAGCACCCCAAAGTCCGGATGGTCGAATTTGGAGAAAGTCGCGGAATCAGACACATGCCGCGTTGACCGGACGCGAATAGTATCACATGGACTAGGCGATGGGCTTGAGGATACTGACGACATCAATGGTGACCCCACTCGTTATTCCGGCAACGATGGTAAAGGACGTTGATAACGTCATGATGGAGAGCACACGAGGTCCCGCCCATAACGTCCAGAAAACATCACCGGCGACCAGCACCACGCTATCTCCCGTTAGCACCCTTAGAAAGCAACAATCAAAGCGAAAGCATACCACCAAGTCGCCGCTTCCTGTCGATACTTGCAAGGCATGCGTCAAAGTTGGTGCTAGACGCATTCTGAACTTAAACACGGCTTGAAATCTGTGTCGTATACGCAGGAAACAATGCCAGCACTCCAGCCGCAAAGGAAGGGGCCAAAATTGCGTGTAGGAGGATGTTGGTTGGTCTACATCACCTCCGTCCAAGTGCCTCCGCCGTATACCGACCGATCACGCAGATTACCACAGGGAATTGGACCGACATCTCTTGACCCTATCTCACACCGCTCCACCAGGTTATCCCTGGGACGGCATGCACCTTGTGCGAGGAGCTGTTCGTATCAAAAACAGGGTGCGAGAGTCTGCGGCAACGGTGGCAGACGACAGAAAACGAATTGGGCCAGTCAACGACGGAGAGGGAGATACGTGAGCTAAGGCAAAAGCTGGTTTTTCTACCAACTGACCTTGTGGCCGCAAGAAAGGTCGTGGTGGGAAGTTCTTTTGCGGCATCCTCTACAGCGTCCAGCACATCTCGTCCGCGTGAGTATGGATCTCCAACTGCTCGTCACAGTTCCACAAGCTTTGCTTTGATAACGGCTGGAGACGTGTGCCAGTCCATCAGAGTGCATGCAGCAGGCAGAGGTCGATGACTCTGATGTGCGGGGCCAGGGATCGATTACATACACCGAAATTTGTGTCATTCGTGGTGATGACTGTTGTTAGCAAATGCCGTCCGCCCTCGCAACCCAACTTGCTGCATCGACCTCTCTGAACGCGTCCTTGTTACAGGACAGGTCAAAAAAGCGGCAGACTGAATCGTATCTGTTCACCGGCAGAGATGCCGACGTCCACGACCTTGACTCGATATATGCGCTCGCCTCTACCGCGTTCACCCACCTTCGCTCCCTTTCCCCCGCGTTTTCATCCAAAATTATCAGACTGGGCAAAGATGGGACATCCTTGTCTGTGGATTTCGACCAGATGTTGTTCTCTGACGCGGCCAGAGCTCTCGATCGCACGCTCCAGACACCAGAACTCAACGTGAACCTTGATCGGAATATCGATGCATTTTTGGCTCTTCTTGGTCCTTGGCTTATGGAGGCTCCCACCAGCAAATTGTTGGAATGGTTCGTAAGGCATTTCAGGTGAGTTCTGCTCTTCTCTGTCCAAGTCGCTCATCCACAACACTCGCCAGAATCAACGAGTTCAATGTAGATGCCGTCCTTGCCTTGTTCTTGCCGTATCACGAATCCCCGCACTTTATCAAGATGCTTTCGATATTGCACATTCAGTAGGTCCTTCGAGAGGGATACACTCCGTTGTACTGATGAATTATCAGCCCAAACTCTTCTTTTGCGTTTTTGCTTCCCTTCAAGTCAGCTGCAAAGTCCCTTCCGCGTACTGCCTTGGTACAAGCTATGGTATCAGACACAGAGGTCGCACGTTTTGTTGCTGGCCTTTTGCCCACTGCTCTACAACGTATACTACTCATCCTTCGTCACTGGCCCTCTTTTGCTCACTATCATTCTAGACTCACATTCACATCGTGCACTGTTTGCATTCCACGCCGCCACGATGCACGATTATATCTCCGGCCTGCCATCTCTAGGCGAGGGGATCCTTGCATTCATTCTACCTTCTTTACTTGCGGCCCTCCAGTCTTCCCAAAAGGATGCCAGCGCCGTGGTGAGTTGTTTCGTTGCGGATTTTTGTGTCTACATCACTTTTTTTCAACTAGCTCGGGAGCTTTACTCTTCTATGCGTTCTCTCCCACAAAGTGAACCTGACGTCTGCCGCTATATCTGCAATCATCAATGGAATGGCAACTCAAGTACGCGGTGCTCGGGGTTCAGGCAAAGGTTCTGTATCCACTGCTCACTTCGTGAAGACTGCTGTGGCAGTCTGTTCGTCACAGCAAGATGTTCAGGAGTTCCCCCTGAGTGTATGCCAATTATGCATAAAGATGTCGTATGTTATTTCTGTGTACCTCAAGAATATTGACACAGCACGATTCGTGCAGTGGGTTCACCGATGACATAAACAAAATCATGACGGTTGTCGGTGTGGAACGCTTCATTCTTCCGATTCTTCGGCCCTTGCGTGAACGGTGTGTGGATCCCCCTTTCTTTTCGCTATTTGATCATGCCTTACCATTGTTTAGTATCCACGAGCATCGAGTTTCGTCACTATTTTCGACCTTGATAAATAGCGTGGATGCTCCTCCAGTGGTCGTCAAAGAATTATCTCGCACTCTGGTTCACTTAGCTACATTACTGCCTGATGCTGATCTCGGAGCAGCTGAAACTGATGTGAGAGGAGAAACCGTTCGCGTTGCACGTTCACTGCTTTCTATCGTCCATCAACGCCGTCTTGAGCTCTTGAGGGGCGTCGTGGATGAGGTGCTTTCCGAGGTGGGCGCGAAAGCTGGTGAGTTGAACAAAGACAGTAGGGAACGCAGAAAGACGACAAGTGAACTGCTTGCGTCGGTTTCTCTGGTAGGAAATGCATTATTTATCGACATTTCTATGACTGAAAAAGGGCAAATCTCAGTGCCATCCATTGGCCGAGTCTAGTAGCGTCAACGAGCTCGTAGTCGCATCTGCAAGCACATCAAAAGAGTCGCGTGTTGCTGCAGTGGAGAAAATGTATTCGATGTTGAAAATTGGCAAAGTCGATCTGTCCACTCAGGACATGGTTCGTGTTTCCTACTTGGCCCCTGACTTTGACTGAGGATATTCTAGGCGTCTGTCCAATCAGCTCTGCTCGGTCGCGTTTACGATACTCATGTGGGGGTCTTGCAAGCGCTCTATGAGCCCGCTGATCTGTTTCTTTCTACGATTATCCCGACTACATCACCTCAGCAACTATTGGATACTATCATGTCACAGCTCTTCCCAATGCCTCCTGCCCGGGCAGTCTTGCGTGCACATGCAGCCTTCCTTGCTGGACCTTTCATCAAATCGTACCCTGACCTTACCACTGTTGTCCAGCACAGTGCTCTTTTCCCGTTCCTATTGGCCTCAAAAATAAAGTTTAGGACATCACGTGGTGTATGGGAAGTTATCAAACAAGACGGTGGTTTCCAGACAGGATGGTTGCAGGGTTGCGAGGATATATGGGTTCGTGGGTCATTGTTGGAGAAAGAAGCTCTGGACGACGATGGGGATGATGACGCCAGCGAAACGCTATGCGAGATTAACCTTGGCGTAGCCGACAAGATTTCGGGTGAGTGATTTTGCACAGGTTGTGGTTGGCACTAAGAATGTGTGGTGTATTATCAGAGAACATTCTGGTTGCGGGCAACCGTACCCAGGATACAACTGTTTTGTTGTCCAAGTTGCACGACCCCTTGCCGCATGCTCGAGCGTTGGGATATTTGACCTGCCGTGCACTGTTGATGCGAACAACGGGAGATCAACAGATCCTGTTGGCACATCGTATCTTGCGTGCAATGCGCTTGTCTTTTCTGGAACCGAGTAATGAATTGAGCTTGAAAGAGGTTCGTTCATTCTCGTTCACCTCGTTGCGGATCCAGCGCTTACGGTTGCTCAAGGCATTAGACGTGCGTCACATAGGCACGATGGTGACCATTAAACCAGGAGGACGAAATACCATCCTTGCTTTGCAAACCTCGATCCTCGCCCTAATTCCAACTCTTCCCGTCCCTTGCGAGTTCTTTGCGAGTTGTATTTCGGCAATTCCTTCGGTATGTTGTCTGTGTCTCGGTGACTCGGTTTATCTAATGTACTAAAGCCTAGACAGACTTCTAATGGTTCAGCCCAGTGCTACGTATCCTTGATGCAGGAAATCTACGGCCTCGCATCCGTTTCGACACGCACTGTACCTAACCAGCTTTCAACCTCCATTCTGCAAGCACTATTTCTCAACCTAAGAGACAGCTCACTGGCGTTTCTCCTCGGGGTTCTTTTTTCATCCTCACCCTCTTTGGAGGGTGTTAGAACGCACGCCTTGTTGCATGCTCTTGCGTTCGTACGTGGCCATTCTAGTACTGGAATCATCGATTTCCAGACGGTGCTTCCATCACTGATCGCTGTGTTATCGGATGCACGATGCGATAAACGGGATCGTGCCTTGATCTTTGAGAGTATTTCGCTTCTTGGCGGTACCAAAAAAAAAAAGCACGTGTATGGTATAGACACGCTGTACGGATCAGCTTCATGTGAGCCTCTGGGTTGCATGTGTGAGGGATCGCTCACGAACCTGCAATAGCCCAGTTACAATGCGTCGACATGAAAGATCTTTCTGCTTATGTGAAAGGTCTTGTGGATAACAGGGAGCAAGTAATACAAGATGTGGACTATGTCCAGGTGTTCCACCAGAAGCATTTTGACGGTTCGAATGCCAAGTATGAAACAACACCAATGGACTTGTTATCTATTACTGACAATTATGTCTAGATATAGACATCGGGTCTTGTGTTTTTTGCTTTCGCATGTAGTCAGCCATCCCATCTCATCCGCTCGCATTGCACTCCTCCGTTCCATCGAAAATGTCTATGACTTCTCCAAGCCCCGCATGCTACTCCCGGTTATGAAGGACCTGGTGCAAGACCCCGCTTCCATTGCACAGGTGTTTGGCACGTCATTCAACTCATATGTATCGCTCGTCGTCGCTGGCTTCCTAAGTTCCACCTCGGCAATCATTGAAAGTCGGGATGACAACGAAACATGGGCTGTGTTCATTTCTGGACTTCGACTCTACTTCCACTCCAGTCCGTTTGACTTATTGTCACTTGAGATTTGTGTTGATCAATGTCCAACAGACTCGGATGCGTCCACTCGGGAGCTCTATGTGATGGCCCTCGAGCAGAGGCTCTTTGCAGGTCTCGATCCCTTGAGACGCTCAGAGATTTGCGTCATCTTGTTACAAGCGGGTAGCGAAGGTGGTGAGGCGGTGAGTACGCGTGGGTTGGACGTCCTTCATGTTTATTCACGTGTTGTGCTTAGTACTTGGCATCCCGAACACTCTTGGGGAAGCTTCTTAAGGAAGTTGCGTTAATCATCCAACTTCTCTTACAGTTTCGACCTGACCACACCGAGAGTGAGGCGCCTGCGATCAAGCGTGCCAAGCTGGAACAGTGTGTAGTCATCATGGTTGGTCAGGCGTGCAAACTGATGACATCTTTAGAACACCGCATGTCTACGAGATTAACAAACTCCAACCATTGAGTTTATTGGCCGAAGTGCTTGGAACGACGGAGATTCCAGGATCCTTGGATCTGGTATCCAACCTTCTGGAGACGCTCAACAGGATTGTCCGCTCTGACCTTTGGGGGCCGTCGGACATGAATTATGTCTGTCAGATGTTGATGGCTGCCATAGAAAGGACTGCAAGTGGACTCACGGTGGGCACTTCTCTCCCGGGGCTTCATTGACATTGAACGGGATGTCAGGAGCCTCCAGCAATGCCCATCCGTTTGGATGTTTTGGTTGAACTCATCAGAGGTTCGTTAAATTACATGTTTTTCGCCCATTGACTTACAATTCTCCCGGCAGTCACTGATAATCCCCAGACGTTCAATGAAGCTCTGTTGTTGATGGCCAACTTGGCCCGGCTCACCCCCGGTTCTGTTCTCCATAATATCATGCCCATTTTCACGTTCATGGGATCCAATGTCTTCCATAGAGACGATTCATACAGTTTCAAAGTAGTGCAGAATGTGAGTTCGTACCCTGCTATTGAAAACTAACTCAAAGATTTGGCAGACTATCGACAACATTGTGCCGGTGATGGCGTCGTCCCTTAAAACAAAACACTTGGATGGTCTCGACTTGTACATTGGTGCGAGAGATTTCCTGCGCATCTTTACAGATGCATCGAATCACATTCCCCGACATCGGCGACAAAAGTGCGCCCTTCCACACGTGAAGTGATCTGCTAACTCGATCATTCCGCCAGCTTTTTCGTTCACCTCACAGAAGTCCTCGGGGCACAAAACTTTCTGTCTCCGGTCTGTATGCTCCTTGTGGACAGGGTCACCAACCGCGTCAGTCGCCAAACCCCAGAAGAAGCACGAAATACACTCTCCCTACCTACCTCTTTGCTAAGGCATTTTAATCACCCACTCCAACTATTCGTGTGTCTGCACAGCTTATTTAACGGATGGCTACCCACACTTTGTTGCAGGTACTTACAGAAGTATTGAAGGAATGCTTACGGCTCAGGTCCCAGCTTCTTACATCCGATAATGCTGAATCTGCATTTTTGGACTATCCTCGGTGAGTGTTGGACGCACATTCGTTTGTTTTCGCCATGGTTGTTGAGATCATGTCATAGGGACGGGGAACATTCTTCGTCTACCTCTGCTACACTGAAACGTCGTATACACGCACTCGTTCTGTTTGCGAGCACGTCCTTGACACCATCTGAAGTGGATGAACCGCAGGATGTCGGAGGGGGCGGCAGTACCACCGACATCATCACCCGTCTCTTGGACCTTGCCACGCTTCCAACCGGTCATGCCTCGGAGAGTGACTTTTTAGCAATTATCTGTGCGGCTCGGACTGCCATCGAGCGTATTATAAGCAACATCTCTGCCAGGGAGTTTTTGACTGCAAGCTGTGTGATGTTAGCATCCGACGACGCGAAGGTATGTCTGTTTTTTTAATTGTATCTCCCCCTTTACGGACGTGGATGGACTATGTTTGCACTAGATCAAAGCGGGGGCACTTGGTGTTGTCTCTGCCAGGATCCCGCTCGTTACCGAGAGGTTGCGCGAGGAGTGTCAAACGACGGTCATCGGCCTCATCGGCCTCGTCCGAGACATTATAGAGCATCAATCGGCTGGGACACTGGTCGAATCCGCGCTCGACGCATTGAAGGCATTGGGATCCACTTGTTGTAATGGAGAAGAGACGACGCTGATGTCGACCTTGCCGCACATCCTCAAGGTGGTACGATCGCGGACATCCGCAGCGGCCGCAGTATCGGTTTTGCCATGCTTTGTGTGCGTGACTGAATTGCTTTGACATACGCGGGCCTCACACGGCACCGTCAGCACCGCTCTCGGGCCACGAATCATTCCTCACTTTAAGCATATCGCACAGGAATGCATATCGATTCTTCGCGAAGGTCAGAAGGGAAAGACCCGTAAGCTCCGTGACACGTTCACTGCCATGTTACTGACTGGATCCGTCAGAATTTGAAAACGTAGGAGAATCTGCCCTTGCAACCCTTCAAAGTCTACTGTCATCCCTTCCCGCCTTTTATGGGGCGACAGAGCTGACCGGGATAGCGAGGCTCTATGTTGAATACAGCTCGACGTCGACTACACACAATAACCCCCTGACTGGGTTGACCAAAGCGATCTCGAAAAAGACGTCGGCCGAGGTGTTGCTTTCTGTGTTGTGTGATCTCTGGCTTAGTATAGACAAGGCACAAACCAAGGTGGGCAAGCGTCGTTGCAAATTTAGTTGGGGACGGTGACGGGACACCACATCAGGAGGGTGTCCACAGTATGATTGGATATTTCACTTTGCTCAAGAGGGCGCTGCATGCTGCACCCCGTTTAGAAGTCCTGGACGGCTTGCGGCCGGTGTTCAAGGTCTTTATGGAAGCGTTCGACGTGAAGATGTCGTTTGGTCTTACAGAGGTCTGTGTTTTGGTGGTGGGGGTTGTACAAATTAATCACGGACTTCCGCCAGGGCAAGTCTCATGTGATATCGGCCTTCACCGAGCTTGTCGTGAAGCTCAACGAGAACACATTCAAACCTCTATTCCGACGTATGCAGGACTGGGCATTTATAGACGAGAGAGGTACGCATGGCTCTGGGCCGACGTTAGCTCGCCAATGACTGATTTGTTCTCTGTAGCGTCGGATGAGAGGAAGATCACTTTCTGTAACGTGTATACTGCCTTGCTCGACTACTTCAAGGTTCGTTGTACGACGGTGGTCTGGCGTATACTGATGGTCTGTTTGGTTTCCACAGGGACTGATGAATCCATACATGACCACGTTATTACGCCCGCTCACAGAAGTACTTCAATCCTTGAGCTCGTCGCCAAAAATCGCCCCGACAGAGTCCGCACTTTGGTCGGGCATCATTGGGACATTGACAAAGTCCCTGGAAGCTGACGACGGAGGCATGTGGCTCGTCGATCTTTGGTGCTAAAATTGACTTGTCTTGTGTAGTCTTTTGGCGTGAAGACAAGTTGGCTAACCTTCTTCCACACGCATTGTCTCAAATACCTGTCGCCGTGCGCCTGCATTCTCCACCCTCGATCGCCGCCGCCGCCCCAGAGCTGCAACCAACGACGTCGCGGCAGCACTTGATTTCTTGCCTTCTCTCCATCCTCGCGCTCCTTCCAACCACGTCCTCCGACCTTCTCAAGCGCTTCAACCTCGATCTCCTTATGCACACGCGTTCCGAGGACCCTCGTGTGCGTATTCTAGCATTGGAATGCTCGACAGAGATGTGGAAAGCCGACGGGGGCAAACTTGTTGGTGCGTCATCGTTATTTTCGCCCCTCTGCCCTTTTCCAGAGAGGCAAAAAAAGTGCTACTGTGCTTACTCGTTTCGTTTAGGATTCGTCAGCGAAACAGCAACGTTCATAGCTGAGTGTGCAGAGGACGAACACGATGGTGTTGTCCAGGAGACTCACAATCTCAAAAATGCAGTCGAGAGCGTGGCGGGCAGTATAAGTGGTTTGTGATACTGTAGTCTTTCCTGGTCGAGCAAAAGCCAAAAGACCATCTTGTCCGATCGTATGTGAAGCTCGCGAACTGTTGGCCTTTGTACACTGCACAACCGTAAGCAATGAGCACGACTCGCAAACAAAAGTTTCGAAGACTACACATGCTCTGCTCTACGGTAACACCTGAGGTCTACTGTACAAGACGTACAAAACGTACAAATCAAACATACACGAACCAAGTCGAGAAAGGAAGATTTAGCGCAAGACCTAAGCATTCAGGAAAGATTCAAGGAGAACCTTTGTTTTCATTGCCGTCAACGTAATCCTCTCCCCCGAATCCAGCGACATCCGCTTCGTCAAACCCAGTTGAGTTGAGCACAGCACTTTCTGGCCTCTTCCCATCTCGTCTGCACCACCCTGTGTTTCGTAATCATCCACATCCAATTCCATCGTGGTCTCTTCAAACACCACACCGGGAAGAACAGCCAAGACTTCGAAATCGCTCGAGATGACCTCCCCAATCATCCTACCAAACTGACCAGCGATCGAGATAACGAGCGACACTTTGTCTCGAAACTTGGAAGAAACCGTTGACTTCGCAGCGGAAACAGAAGTGGCGCAGCCCGCTGCCACCAAAATGTCAGAAAGTCCTTCTACAATAGATGAGATGGGGCCATCTGGGTCGCTTGCGCAGGTTGGCGTGATATAGGTCCGCGTGAGGGATCGCCAATGGCCCGATACCATTTGCGCCTCTGTTGACCGTTTTTCTTCCGTTAAATGGAAGGTTGGACACTTGTAACTTGACTACTTACCGTGTTCCTGTAATCGTTGGTATATCGCGCTAATCAGGTCGCTCTGTCCCTCCTTGACTGTCCACGCCGAAATGATACCACGCAGGTGGTATGTAAAGCAGGATTGGAGGACGATCAAGAGATACAAGGCCAGGTTATCGCGTTTCTCCCTCTTCAAGCGATCCGCGAGTGTATGGTCGATGTATTCCGAAAGCCTTTGTGTGGCAGAGTCCTGTTCTGCACTCGACAACTCAGACTTGGATTGGAATTCCTCGAGTATGCACTCTGCAATGAATGTTGTGTTTTGTTGGACCTCCGCATTGAGCTTCTGCAGCATCTGGATGATCATCGTATCCGCGTATGTATCCGCTGTAGTGACGAAGCGGCGCACTCCATCAAGTCGGGTAGTCAAGGCCGACAATTCTTGCTGGAGTTGCTCTAATTTCTTCCCTGCGGCGGCGAGCTCCTGCGCTTTGGAGGCGTCTGAACCTCTCAGCTGTTCAAGCTCCTTATTGGCGGCAGCGAGCTTTTCCTGCGCTTTGGTGGCGTCTGAACCTCTCAGCTGTTCAAGCTCCTTATTGGCGGCGGCAAGCTCCTGCGCTTTGGCGGCGTCTGAGCTCCTCAGCCGCTCAAACTCCTTATTGGCTGCAGTGAGCTTTTCCGCTATTGCGGCTTCGGACTCCTTCAAACGCTCGATCTGGGAGGAGGAAGCATCACGGAGTTGCTGAAGATCCTCGCGAGCCACCGTAAGCTCTCTGTCTTTGTCTTCTTCGGACGATACCCGGATTTTCAGCTCTTTCAGCACATTATTGAGGTCGTGCAATTGCTCTTCGCGAAGATGTTGGAACTCCGCGAATTTGGAAGCAGAAGTGGAGAGGTCGCTTTGGAGCCTGTCAACAGCCTGCTGCAGGATGGTGGCAAGTTGCTTCGGTTCGTTGGCACCCGCGACCTTACATCGCTGGGCCTCGTCTGTACCGGTGGTAATGGTGAGATCCTTGTCTTTTCTGGACGGGATACTGGCTTGCGGTTCCGACGGTAGGTTGGCCCGACTGCCCGTCGTAGAGGTTATGCGGTTCAACGCGTTCTGAAAAAAAGACGAAGAGGTCCTGCTGGGGTCCCCCAACCTGCTCGAGGATGGTCGCAACTTCTTTAGCCCTATTAGCACCCACATCTTTCCATTGCCGAGCTTTCTGACAAGTGCGCCATTGGCGCGATACTTGCCCTTTCCGGACAAAACACTAGCTTGCGACTCATCTCGGGCGACGGCGGATTTGCCTGATTGCTCTTCGTAGGGGGTCTGGAGCTGTGCGAGTTGAGATGTGGGGGTGGTGTGATCTTGTCGGAGTTCCTCGTCCTGTTCGAGGACGGCCGCGTCCTTATCTTTTCCAGACGAAGTACTGGCTTCCAGCTCATCTTGCACAGCGACGGGCTCACTTGGCCGCTTCTCGTCAAGGTTCTGAGGTTCGTTGAACATGGAAACATTAGTAACGTTGTTGTGCGCCTGCTCAACTCCGGGAGTGACGGTTCGCTGAACGGCATCTGTGCAGCACGTAATGCGGTGAGATTAAGATAAAAATGTATTGTCCTCAACCTTACCAGATCCGGAGCTTTGGTGAATCGTATCCGGCGAACCATCGACAGGCTTGCTGCGCCCCCCATCCAGAGACGATCCGGATTGCTGTTGAGAACGATTTGAATTAGCTAGCCCTCATAGAATAGGATCATCTGGGTACCTCAGGAGCCCAAACATTATCTACCTCCGGGACTCCGGACGGAGATACAGGCACCGGGGGTGCTTGCTGCAGCGGTACTCCGGAACTACCCACGGGACCGGATTTGTGGCTGAATTTGTGTGATGATCGTTCTTCAGTTTCCGGCATTCCTAGATGGCGGTCAAAGGTGAGATAGTATCCCTCTTTACGTGCTCACTCCCGCACCGTTGCTTTTCTTTGGAGTCCCAAACGTCTGTCTGTAGTGCCAAGTATACTTGGACTTCCAGCCACTGGGGGCGGAGTCGACGTGAGTGGTTAGGATGCTGGGGGTTCGACCAAAGTGTGGGAAGGAACGGCGCCCCATCAACGACTGGACATCAGGACTAGCATTCGAATACCGAGAGTTGGAGTGCGTACCTCTTGGCGAGAAGGAGAGCCTGACACCGTTCGCCTTTAAGCGAACGGAATATGTGCAGGGCCCAAGGGTCGACGTGCACGCTGCACCCACGACCTGCTCATAGCGATATGAGGGAATAGGGATGGGTCGAGGGCTCAGACCAGCGTCAACATCTGGGGTCCAATCGTAAATGCCCGTCATCGTTGGACGGGACCCTATACACGTGGGACTGACCCTCGAAGCGCTGTGGATTAGCCGTGGACGCGCGGGAGGGGGTCGGTTCCTGTGCCCTCACCAGCATCGCACCTACTTGAGGATCCAACGAAGACACAGAGCTTTCAATAGTTGAATAGAAGAGAGCTGTCGGCAGCAGAAGATTGCGACGGTATTACGTGGGGATTCTGAAAACTGATCATATCGTGCATTGCAAAGTTTCCTGGGTGGTCCTTGAAGTCATCGGGAGGTGCTGCGGCACGGGGCCCTACCACGGTATAGATGTGGTGTGTGAAACTCGGGCTAAGGGACGTCTTAGAGTTCAAGCAACCTTCAAGGATTTAATCAAACACAGCAACTTGCCACAGAAGACCGACATGCGCAGAAGGCGACAATGAGCGCACAGCATCTCGAAGTTGGGGGGCCAGCGTCTTGGCCGCAACGGTCGTATCGAATACGGTTGGCGCATAACTCAGACCACTCGAGCCTGCTCGACGCCGTACGGCGACTCGAAGGTTCGTGTTCAAGCAGTACGCTCCGGCGGTGACGCGGTGACGGTCAGTGGGAGTCGGTTACTGACTGTTGTCAGTCGGAGACGCCCATGCACCGGCGCGACATGCCATGCGTATGCCTCGCGCAAACCGTGCTGGGGCCTCCAGTGAGCTTCTGGAGCGCTCAGAGGAGCATACCAGCCCGACGGACTCCATTCTCGAAGCCACCGCGACTCAACGAGCGTATCAACGTCGGCTCCACTACTAGTACGGCCCCGTGACCCTACACAAAGTTGGTACGCCAAGCAAAATCATTCAAATTCTCAATCCTCAATCCGAGCCATCAGGATCGAGAAGGCAGTTCGACCGTCGCCTTAGTTGCGTCGGCGGGCTTGCACATGTGTGCTCTAGCGGCATTTCGAGCTTTGATGAACTGAGGATCCCTTCCAAGTCTGAACACAAAAATCAACTAGTCAAGTGACAATTGCCGCTTCCCGCAGCACACAAGGAATTTCACGCGTTACCGAACATGTTTCATGCATTGCTCAGAAATCAAACAGGCTATCAAAGAAGCGTCAAGACAGCATATCAAATGCTTGTGTAGCATTCAGCCCGGCGTCTACGATTCTCAACAATTGATGATCGAATGTCGAGCGGATACGATGGTCGTGCCTGGTGCTCTAGGCGGTATGCAGATAAAGAAACATAGCTTGGGCACGGCGACAACACAAAAAGCCTACATCCGTCTAATCTAATCACAGTTTCGTTCACTTAAACTAGAAACCATTTTCAATGACTGGGCGTTCAAGGGAAGAAATACGCCACTCACGTTCTTGCCATCCTTCCAGGCTTTTCCGTCAATCTCCAAATCCCAAGCGAGTGCACTCTCAAAGAACTTCTTGTCGTCTGCGTTGTCCAAATCCAGCTTCTTAAAGTCGTAACTCTCCCAGTCCGGTGCAACATCAACGACGGGTTTGACATCTTGTCCCCGGAGAATAAGTGCACCCGAAATGACGGATGCGTTGGGCTCTCCGAGGACACCCACAGACCCGAAAAGGTATTTACGTGAGGCTTCGAGGCGGTTAAAGAAACCTCCGATTTGGTTCGAGGACTTAAATATCACGGTGAGCTCCTCGTTGTACTTGAAGTCGACCCGCCAGACAGAGAAGCCCTCTTTGTCAAAACTATTCGCATGACAGTCAGTAGAATATGTAGACAGGGCAACACAGGAACCCACTTGGCATAGAACCACTCCAAAGCACCGCCGGGTCCGCGAGTTTCCTTGTTGGAATACGCACGCTTCCAATCCTCCAGGTTGAAGGTTGATTTTGGTAAAAGATCAAGGGGGTTCTTCGCCTTTGGCTCCTCAGGAACAAGGTTGCCGTCGTCCTCGTCGTCTGCTTCCGCCTGTTTTGGTTTCTCCTTCTCCTTCTTCTCTTTTGGCGCAGCGGGGGCTGGTGCAGGTTTTGGTTCCTTCTTCGGAGGAACGTACTGGACTATATTTTCGATATACGAAATCTCACCAAAGATTTCCTTCAGCTTGGGTTGGTTAACAATTGTCTCGAGGTGGCGGATGGTATTGACGAGTTTCGAACGGGCTGCGGCATCCACAGTAACGCCGACAGCACGGTAGACGGCGACAGCGAGGTTGACGTCAGCGAAAGTGATACGCTCGCCGACGACAAAGGTCCGCGTTGATAAATGTGCCTCAAGGGTGCGAAGCGCCCTAGCCTGTTGCTCAATGAGGGCGGTATGAATCTATAAACAGGTGATGAGATTCACGAGGTGGTAAAAGAAGGAGACGCACGGCCTTGTTGTAAACCAAGATACCCCTCAGCAACCTATTGGAAAAGCTTGTCGGGACCTCGATCTCACTTTCAGCAAAGTGGGTCCATTGATCGACAAGAGCTTGCTCCTCCGTGGATTTTCCAAAGAGGTTAGCATTTTGTGAGAGGGTTGCAACTACGATGATAGAACAGTGGTTAGTTCGCGATCAGGAGAGATGGAGACGGGAAGGAGTCAGAAGTTGCAATATATCGACATCACGAGTTAAGACAGGGATAACTGCTGGCTAAATGGATTTCGTCTTCCCCAAGGGCATCGAGGGATCTGCGGACAAAGGAGGGAAGAGTAGACGCACGGTATCGGGCAATGGCAGCACCCTCGGTGAGGTTGAAACCATTTTGACCCTCGAAAGCGGGGATCTTCCCATGAGGGAACTTCGCAAGGAATTCAGGCTTCTTGTTATCCTCGAAATGCTTGTAATCCGCGACAATTTCGAGTTCGAGGCCACCAAGAGCAGCGATGCTCCTGATCTGCGCCGTGTTAGGTGGGCTGGAGGCGAGTACGTGTGATTAAACGCACGATGATGGTCTGACCCATCGTCGGGACGGAGTAAAGCTTTCCAACTGGCGCCATTTTCGCGGACGACGAGGGGGAGGAGGAGAAAGATGTCTCGCCGCATTTTTCCTGATCAACGCGTCTTATCTGATGGTGTCAAAATTATATAATTAATTAATTATCCCATGGACACCGACAGCGACGTGTCCGACAACGAGCAGACGCGTCTCCTCGACGCCCTCGACGACGCCGACCCACAGCACGTCTCCGCTGCCTTCAACGCCTACTTTGTCCACGCCGCCTCCCGCCCGCGCACCTCTGCCAATGTCTTCTCTGCCCGCGTCCTCCCGCTCACCCAGCACGAGTACAACGATGCCATCGCAGCCTACGACGCCCACACCGCCAACGCCAGGCCCACAACACGCTGGTCCGGTCATCATGACGCCCGCACTGTGTTCCGCCGCTACGCGCACGAACTCGATCAAGGATTTAACCTCATATTCTATGGTTTCGGCTCGAAGCGCGCTGTCCTCAACGACTTCGCGTCTCAAGAACTCGCTCGTCGTGGCCACGTAGTTTTGGTGAACGGCTTCCATCCCAACACCACTCTCAAAGATATGCTTGCCTCCATAGAACGCGTCCCCGGCCTCGCCAACACTACCGCTGCCGGCACAGACGCGCAGGTGCGCCGCATTTGCGCCTTCTTCTCCACCGCTGGTGCGCCGTGCACGCGTCGTCTATATCTCGTCATACACAACATCGATGCCCCGCCTATGCGCGCCCAAAAAACGAGAAATGCTCTCTCTCTCCTCGCCATCTGTCCCAACATTCATCTTGCCGCGTCTGTCGACAGACTCGGTGCCCCCCTTCTCTGGTCCGCTTCCGAGCTGCTTGCACGCAAGGCTCAGCCCGGAGATTCCGCTGCATCTCACTCTGGGGAGGGACAAGTCACCTCCCTTCAGCGTGGATATGCCTTTCTCTGGCATGATCTAACCACTCTCATGCCCTACGACACAGAACTCTCGTTTGCAGACCGCTCCTCCATCACCGGTGCATCATACGCCTCAAGTGGTGCTCGCTCGGCCCTTGCTGTTACAGCTGCTGCGGGCACCGGTGCACCGCTCACGGAGATCGCTGTCGCCCACGTCCTCGCTGCTGTCACCTCCAAGGCCAAGAAACTGTTTACCCTCCTTGGCACGAGACAACTCGAGAACATCGAGACTGCCTCTGACACAGCCACAAGCTCGGACGCTGCATCCTCTCCTGATATGGCGCAATTTGGACTCGGCTACGACGCGTTATTCTCCCTTGCGAGGGAAAATTTTGTTGCAACGAGTGATACGGCACTCAGGGCTTTACTGGGCGAGTTCAAGGATCACGGGTTGATCCTGACTGGTGCCGCCGGTGGCGGTAACGGTGGCGGAGACATGCTGTGGATACCACTAAGAAAGGAGAGATTGGTGAGGGTACTCAAGTCGATTGAAACTGAATCGTCATGATCCAGGCAATGCACCCAAAATCCATGTAGCCATATCAGTATCAATGGACTCTGCCACAAGCAAACTCAATCGGTGGATGTGTAGCCCTATACTCCGGCTGGTTACAAAGCAGGTGTGACCACTCGGCGAAGACTGCGTAAACCTACTATTTTTACCGCAACGATAAGATCTTTTCTCAGAGAAATTCCATGGCGTTCCTAAATGGGTGTGAGTGTATTGTCTCCGTAAGGCCCATCAATAGTTTCAATGTTACTGTCCACATAGCGCATAACGAGAAGAATAACGTCGGGTGTCAAGTTACTGTTCTGTTCGTTGTATCGCCGCAGCTCCTGTGGCGGCGTACTCGGTTGCACACACCTGATAATTGGCGCCCCGTCCAGTTTCAGCGACGCTCAAATTTGGAAGTGGGGTCGTTGCTCAGAGGTTCTCTCCGATCGCCCCGGGAATTATCCTCCTATTCTACCTCCTTGTCGTAAAAGTGGATGTGACTAACGGCGCAGACGTCATGCGACCGCAATCGAGACACTAGGCCCAACTCGTAGACCCGCCGATAAGGACCCTGTTACAACATGAGGCGCAGAGTTTGTTGGGACATCAACGTGTCCGAGTCGTCATCGATTCCCGAAATAACACGTCTCGTGCCACGGCTCCTGGGTGGCCCAGCCGCTCGTCCTGCTGCGTACCTACTCGAACGTCGGAATGACTTGAAAGAAGATGCACGGCAGTCACCATTAGCATAGTGATAAATGTCAGTCACAGCCTGCACCCTTCACCAAATCTCGACGCTACTAGAGAATGGTGATCCACACACGCCGCAATGACCAACGCCCGTGTTGGGCGTTGATGCTCACACAAGCACCGGAGTAAAACCTAACGACCCGAATACAAACTCGGTCTCACAACGTCTCTGGCCCGCACATCAATTATCGTGGTACAGATCCTTCATCCAGCTTTCATACGTGTTCGCCACCTCTGATAGACCTCTAGCCTTGTCCCTCATGGTCTCCACCGTCTTCTTGTGCAGCGGGAACCGTATCGGCGCGTTCTCAAGGCGGGTTAACTTCTCGATCACGATCGCAGCCTTGGCGGAATCACCATCGAACAGCTCTGTCGAGGTGAGATACTTGCGAGTCTGCGAGCCCGGGAGCGTCGGGTCCGCATATGCAGGGTGCTGAGGCGCAGCGCGGTAGTTCTTGTCGGTAAACTCAGTTCGGTACGGGCCCGGCTCGAGGAGCGTGACCTTGGGAAGCAACTGAATCAGGACGTGGCCAAGGGAAGGAAACGTAGACGCCAGACAACCTTGATGTTCCACGCCGGATCGAGCTCAGCCGCGAGCGATTCGCTGAAACCCTCCAACGCTGAGGATGACTCGAATGAGACTCTGCGCCCAAAGGGGGCGATCGAGCCGCCGAGCGTCAAGACTCACCAAACTTGCTGTTGCCAGAAACATCAGTATGACGACCGGCGTGCTATGAAACCACACGCACGAAGCACAGTAGAATCCACACGCGGGACTGCCGGTGAGGCCTAGCCTAGAGGAGACCTGTAGCAGCCAGCCCCCCGCAGGCCTGTTGACCTCTCGGAAGAACCGCACGGCCTCCCTGCTCACGTTTGCTGCGCCCCAAAAGTTGACGTCAAAAACGTCCCGCGCGTCGTCCTCGTTTGTGGATTCGACTTCGCCTGTCACGTTTATTCCCGCGTTATTGAACACGACATCGATTCTGCCAAATGCCTCTTCTGCCTTTGCAAACGCCGCAGCGATGTCAACCTTGTCGGTGACGTCCACTTTAACGAGGAGCAACTGGGAAGGCGAATAGCGCGCCGTGAGATCGGAGAGGGCCTCGGGTCTGCGGAGGGTGGCGACCACTTTGTGCCCATTGTTGAGAAGATGCTCGGACATGGCACGGCCAAAGCCAGACGATGCGCCAGTAACTGGAATGTATGATTGAGCAATCCGCTGGCCTGACCGAAGACTACGCACCAAACCAGATCTTGATGTCGGACATGAGAGTTCTATGCGTTGAGTATGTCGATGGCAAGGACGCACCTCTTTATAACGAGTCCGAGAGAAAGCTGGTAGGACAGGGGGAAGATCTTCCCTGTTCGTCAGCAACCCGGGCTGTGCTTTGTCATGATGAAAAACGGCACCGAGGCACTGACAGAGACTCGTCATCAGTGCCCGAATCGACTATGACCGGTGCCCGAACCACTTACGAATCGTGTCGAAGACGAACAAAGGTACATACCCATCATTGTCCACGTCATCTGGAAGGTCACCCACGATGTTGACAGGTACACCAAGCAAGTAGATACAATGTAGAAATCTATGACCCATCACCCTCCTAGCTTTCCAAGGCTGCGCGTATAATAGCGAAGTCTCGCTCGGAAACCTCCTGGGTGAACAACACATCGTGCGCTTGCATCCAAACTCATATTCTTGCGATTTCGTGCAGGCATTAGGGAGTAACTCGGGGCTGTGTGTACTGTGGACCTGGCGACGAATGGGTAATCCAGCGGTAGTAGCACGAGCTGCTAGCAGACCGATGTTGACAACGAACAGAAAAAGCGAACAGCTCCAGTCGAGCGAAAGGAGACCCATCAGTGTAGCGTAGCTGCAGCGAAAACTCGGTCCCACGCTGGAGTGAACAGACTGTAATTCTCTGACGAATAGATACGCGCGGTCTGAACTTGACAACCTACTTGAGAGGTCTGGCGTACGCTTGGACGAGTTTCCGCCCTCCGCATCAATGACTGGGCGAGTAGCCCATCTACCCACTCGGAAGCACGTGGCATGTACAGTCATCCACCGGCACTTTAAACACCTACTGTACTACTTTGAAAGTCGCACAGAAAGCACAGCATGACAAACAGTCTACATCGGACGTGCGCGGTGTATTGTACCATAAGACTAGTACTAGATTCTAACATATATAAATGTTGGAGCATCCGAGTAAACCAGATGACCAGCAACATGCCTTATCATCTCACCACCGGCACTTTGAACAGCCTAAAAGCGGGATATCAGTGCCGTCAATGATGCTCTAAGCAACCTTAGGGCACGAATTCCAAAAAATTTGCCATTCAGACAGCACCGTCTTTATTATATCCCAGCACCGCACCAAGGAGATACAGGGGTACCGAGTAGGCAGTAGCTTCATATCGTTTTTCGTCTGGCGTGAAAATGAGGGAATCCGGGTGCGCTTACAAACACCGGGTCCAATATTAATGGTGTATACAGTAAGCATACTTACGCCTCGAGATCCGAGCCCAGAATTAAATGACGCAAGGCGTAAATAATTTATGCTGTAACGCGTCCCCCCACCCGGCTCGGCGACTCGCTTAGCGCGGCCGAGTTCGCCTACGGGGGGCTGCGCGCCGCTGCTGAACCAGTGCCTACACTTTTTCACCGATCACAGCGTAAAATTCTCAGCCGATCTGAGGCCTAGTTTCATTATCATACCACAAGCACCTTACTCCTCTTGGAGCAGTGGAGATCGTGGCACTTTTTGTGCCTTGGGGACATACACAAATCTATCCTCAATGCAGGAAAGTAATGAGAAGAACAGTGTGCAAAGGTTGTCAATCAATAGTGGAACACTTACCAGCTGCAGCTCAGAACGACTCATACATACCGAATATCTAATCCACGTAGAACTCACGGGTAGAGTTACAACTGCCAACAAGTCAAAGCTGCAAACTTCAATAAATCTGACACGTCGCTACTCTGCTCGGCGGTCCAAATAAACGGGATGAACTTAATATACGTATGGGATGATACGGTAGGGAACGAGTTGTTTGTACTTTTCCCAGTCTTTGCCATACCTGTGACGAGTCAGGTTGGACAGCAGCGATTTTCAAAGAGTGACACTCACTTCTTTTCGCATAGCTCGTCATCCCTCCTCTGTCTATGAATAAGTAGCACCGCAAAGTAGACGACGTAGAAATATGTGATGGGTGTTTCGAATCCAGTCGGAAGAGACCATGCAAGTGCCATGAGGAGATCACCACTGTGAAGCAGAGAGTAAACGCAGGATTAGCACGATCATCACAAGAAAGGGGGCAGGCAATGTACAAGTAATTTGGGTGACGTGATCGTCCCCACCAGCCCGAGGTGAGCAACTTGGATCCCCTCTCCGTTGTAATAAATGTCAGGTCTATTTTGCTGATCGTCGATCACCAACACAATCACGAAATCTGATTACTCACTCTTCGGGTTCTTGCCATTTCTAAAGTCATTCTTTTCACCATTCGCATCTCTGAATATCCAATAGCCTAGGGCGTTGACAATCAAGATACCAGCCGTGCTTGCAATATCAAGCTCGACAGGTTTGAAGACGAGGTAACGCGCCTGAAGAGAGTATACAAAAGGCACCCATGCAAGATCGCCGACAGACAGCATGAATCCGAACCCGTCTGTTGTGATATCCATGGTGGTGAAAACGGCAGGCTAGATCTCTGAGCATATTTCGAACGAGAGATGCCCACATTATGCTCACCTCGTTGTACAATCCGTCCACGACGTAGAAACTCTGGAAGACGAGTACAAGCCACATGCTCCACGTGACGTTCTCCCAACCACCACGTCTCACGGCTTGAGTACACAGCATGCTGATGTCGACGAGAACCCACAAGATGAGCCCAGGACGGAGCTCGTTGAATGATTTGATGTCAAACGAGCCGACAGAAGGGTTCAATTCGCGACCAATGAAGAACTGAAAGGATGCCGAACGTGAGACTAGGAAATGAGGAGAGGTGAAGAAAACAGACATCATAGATTAGGTTGCCAGAATTGCCACCAAGCGCTAGCAGCGCGCCTTGTCTGAAAGAGCCAGCGTACACAGCCACTGCCTGCAAGACAGACATGATAAGGGATGCGGTAAGGAAACCGAGCCATTTGTCGTAGAGAAAGGTGAACGACTCTGGTCCATAACGGAGAATGTAGCCAGTGGTGATACCCAAAGTAAGGAGAAAGGTCGAGAACGCTGAAATACGGGACAGTGAGAAGATGACACCCGTAAGTAACAGAACTTGAACAATACCATTAATCTTGTACTTTTTTTTCTGGCCATTTCTCATGATGCCACCTTCCACCCAGTCTCCAGGCAAGACAACCCAGGCGAGGACACAGAAAGCATACCAGGCAAAGTAAATCAAAGTGGCTTCCGTGTCCCAGAGAGTGGCCCACCACTGCTTGTTCGTGACGGATTCTTGTACATGCGCAAGCAAGAGCGAGGGGGAGAGGACGTATGAAGGCGGACAGGCACCAGCAGCCTCGGAGCAGCCAAAGTAGAGAAGGTAGGTCATGATGGGCACGCCTATGGTGACGAGGAGAGCACCAGGCGGGCCCATGAACTCATATTTTGTTGTGCGAGGGTTGAGGAGGTCATTTGAAGGTTTTGTCGACGACATGGGGGAGGGCGAGGGCGACGTGGACAAGATGAACAGTGGGCCCGTGCGAATTTGCGGATTACCGTGTGACAAGCTGTGCAATCTTATCACCCTCTGCACCGATCAAACCTCCTCGCTCATGTTCTCTCTACGTCGTGTCCGCCAGCTCGATACAGGGACGCAGAAGGATACTGCAGTACATGCATCAACGTACCTCGTCCGTCACTCATGCTGGTAGGGCGCTCACGGATAGCCGGTCATGATGACGACGCTCCAGACAGAACCGGCGTCGGATGAATCACTCGCCCGACAGTGCGTGTCAGCATCAGACTTAATGAAAGACGATGTGCGAACCCAGGGATACGGTCCCAACGACAGGTCCTTCTTGATGAAGCGTTGATCAAATCTGTGTATATAAACCGGTATAGTGTTAGTATAGTCCGTTTTCTCACCGTTATGCCCTGTCCGGCAAGGTACTGCGTTTTGTTAGCGCGCCATGTGACCAGGCCTGTTGTAGCCTAACATGATTAGGCTCTGTGTGGGGAAGATTCAAGCACTTTGGTCTCCTTTAGGCGTCGGGGCTGTGAGCCTCACTTCGCTAACCAGACAACTGCTACCGAACGAGACCCACTCACTAGCGATGGCGGCAGCGCACAAGAGCATTGTTGGCACTGGGATCTCACCGCCCGGTCCGAATGGCATGCTTCTAGCTCGTGCGCCCAGAGCGCGCCATGCTCTCACCCCATGGTCGCAATCCAGCGATAGGACGTAAACAAGAGTGCATGACAAGCGAATACCACCCCATCGTTCTGATGAGCCCTACCTGCGGCTCCCAGGTGACTGCTCGATCTATCACCCGGTTAGTCGTTAGTGCATAGATACCCGACGAGGGACGGGATTTTGTGGGACCAGATCAAGCACGATATCATTAAACTTGCCTTGCGGACGAGGCACTCTTTTTCAATGACGGTGATAACGTCCGGGATGTAGTATGCGGCCGTTACAGCCGTGTTGACGAGGAAGTCGTTCAAACCTTCCAATGCTAACTATTATCAGCGTCGACTCGATATCCCACGACGCGGAGCGCTTGCCCCTGAGGCCTTGGGGGTTCTGATTGGGCAGTGAGTGGACGAACAAGGTTGAGTTTGATCGTAAGCAAGGTTGATTTCAGACGCTCGCGTAGCCGGCGAGCCAACTCACGCTCCTGTAATTTATCCATCAAAGATAAGTCTTTCCCGAACAAAATCGTACGAACGAGCTCTCATAGATGAAACAAGGTCGGGTCATTGTCCTGATGTTCAGACCAGTCCCAGGCCATCGTCTACATGGCGACGCGCCAAATCCAGAGATCAATTGCAGCAGCTCACTGTTGCATCGCTTATCCGTTTCCTCTCCTAGGCGCGAGCGCCCACTCTTTCGGGAGAAGGGGCCTCAGCGATCAATACGAAGCTCCTCAAGGGGATATGCCTAGATCAATCCGAGTTCATCGCGGGCCGTTCTTGAGCGGGAGTTCGCGTCACCGTTCAATTCGAATCTATCGCCATCCCGATTAGGCCCTTTTTTCCAAGAAGACCTTCTGTTGCGTGTGTCTTGACCGGTGTTTCACCCGTTCACTAATAGGGAATCGCCAGCGCACTGGGCCACCCACACCGATTTGCAATCCTTTCGGATATTCACACACCACCGGCAACACGTGTTCGATCCCCATGCCACCTCCTAGAGGCTTTTGGCGTCAACGGCTGCGGACGAGCCGACATGCTCTCCGAAGAATGTGACATGCCAGCGCGGTCCACACCTCCTACCTGCCATCCTATGGTCCGAAGTCCCGAACTGAGCATCGCGGAATGCTCGCACAATGCATAGCATATTACATACCTCCACCGTCTGCGGCGGACGGATGCGAAGAACAAGTGGCAGGAGCCGTCACATATTTGAATTTGTCGGCTTGTCTATATGACTTCTTTTCCCTTTTTTCCGTGTAGTTCCGACTTTGAAGGTCCCCACTTCCGTATGACGGGATGAACGTGTGACGAGGAAGTCGCTTGGCCCCTTCAGTGGGATCCGTCGGACCTTCAGAAAAACGCATGGGCGCCCTGCCTAGCGGTCTGTGGCGATTGATCAGTGGACCACACTCTCCACAGGCCAGGTGGCCGCGTGTCACACTCCTATGCCCCTTTCTGACAACAGACCCCACAAGGATAGGCTCTTGTACAGCCCTTCTCTCTTTTTTTTTTTACCGCGGCCTTTGACAAGGTAGAAAGTTGGAGCAGATAATGAACCCCCCCCCCTCTTCGACTCATCCTACCATTGAAACATGACGAGAATGGATCTTGATCGAGCTGGTTATCATACGTCGATTCCACTTCCGTTCATTCTAGCAAAAAGAAGAGAAACTTGCGCGTGCGGCCCAGTTCGGAGGTATCTCCTCTCTCAGATTGGCGCGATGATCGCGATAAAATGGCAATCACTCAATATCCCGAATACCTTTTTTTTTTTTTTTTCCAAAAGGTCCAAAAGGCCCGAGGTGAACGTGGCCTTGGTCAGCCCTGCCGCGAGCTTCAGACGTGGACGGACAACTCGAATGCGTTATGGTCTAGGTCACTACCATCAAATAATGTATGAAATGTAAGTGTATTTGGAGAATCTACGGATTGTCCCTTTTGTGGCTCTCCCGTCCGAGTGACGATATGGGTGTCCTTCCCGGAGGGGGGGGGAGAGATGCTAGCCCAAATTAATGGCATGGAGCGGTCCTATCGTGTGAAGGGGTTCACTAAACCTGAGCGCGGCTGAAAGCGAGTGCTACAAGAATGTCCTGGAGAAAAACTGAACCGGCCTATTTTTGCTCGGCGGATCTAAGGCCAGGTGTGAGCAAAGGTAATTTTCGTCGGAAATTTACTCAAGAAAGTGGCAATGACGTACACTGGTACGTAGACGCAGGGATAGTGGCGACGATTGCAATTACTGCAGCTCGGCTTGCTGCCATCGCACTTGAGCTTCCGGCCTGACGACGACGATGAGCTCGATACGGGGAACAGGTGGAAGGGAAGGGGGTTCCACGCATACCCCGGCAGAACTGGCATGCCATTGGAGTCCTTCGAGGCACTCTCGGGATATCTTCGGCTCCGGTTTGGACGTTGAATTGGGGATGCAGCGGCTGGGGAAACCGTCATGGACGAACCGACACGGTGGAGAGAGCGGGCGCACTTGAGACATTAGAATTAGACTACAAGGTGGAGGGGGCGCGCTCGGCAGGGATGGAGGTATAGTGCGGCCGCCAGTTAGGCGAAGACGGGGTGGGATGGATGAGATGCTGGCGGATCATCTGGACGCTCGCATTTTATGGTGCAGGGAAAGGGGGTCCATCGCTAGCGGACAAAACGTCGTAAACCTGGCGAATACGTATTCCCAAGCTGTACAGCCTGACAAAACGCAGTTTATAAGATGAGTTCGGCAGGGTTATTTTAGAAACATGGCGGACTAGTAAAGTAAAGTGCAGTTCTAGATTTAGGGGGACGCACCACAGCGAGATTGCGCGCTGCCGATCAGAGAGGCACCGGGTCTCATTGCGAGCGACTCGGCTTCAACGAGAGAGCCGTCCGGAAGAACGATTGACGCTAGATCGCACAGTACCGTATGGACGAGTTTCATCACGGCGTTCGTTACAAGTACTGTGCTGCATCGCTGCAAGGGGCAATCAAAGTTTGGCACAAACCACCGGCGTCATTCTTACCGAGTCGCGGGCTCTTCTTGTTCGCTCGCGGGATAAACACAACGGAATGCACGAGAACTGAATTACATACGGCGCTCCAAGAGCAGTTGGACATGCCGACACGCACGGTCATCCTCGGTGAGCTTATTCGAGCCTGTCTGGGAGACCCCAAACGAGTCACAGTCTGCGGAAAATTTAGCCATCTTCCAAGAAACGTCGGACCTTGATGCATTGATGAAGCAGGGCTGACACCGACACCCTGAGCTTGATGGCGTGTGTGCGCTGGGAGGGTACTCGAGCCGAACCGCCCAGCTCGCGGGTTGCCATGCACGCGAATAGGTCGCCGCCCGTCACAGCACGGCGGCGGCGACTACGTGCGACGTGACTGGCGTTTTGTTGTTGCAACAACGAGACGGACGACGGTGAAGACGATGCGGGCCGTCGTTCACACGCGAACCCAGCACAACCTGACCGCTCGTCCACCATCACGTCAACCAGGGCTTCGTGTCACATCCACCGAGGACGACGCTGGAGCCTTCGCACGCCAACGCCCCCGACGCGACAGATCTTTCCTCAGCGAACTTGGCAAGACACCAGTGCGCTCTCGCTAAACGAGGACAGCGATTCTTTGCATCTCGCGAACCCATCACGAAACGGATCCTGCACTTGGCGCAGTCCTTCTCGGGCGCTGCCCGGAGATGCATGTCTTCGTTCCCCCGGAGCTTCTGTCGAACACACGACTAAATGTCCCTTCAAGTGCGTCCCGGACGCCTCCCACGTGTTTGGTGGACGGGTTTCAGTCTGGTGTTCATGACGCCCGTCGGTATCCACATCCTGATGACATCAAACCCTGCGCCCAAAATTCCACCATTTGCCTTCGCCCACCAAGGGATCAACCTTCGATCCAGCCCTTGCATCTTCGTGCGATGAGCCGACCCGGGCCCATCACCCATAAAGAAGCCAAGCATTTTGCGTGCACGTGTTTCGCGTCCGAGTCGTGGCACCCCCCTGCAAGGGTCACAGCCCCGCGAGAGCATGCAAACGCTGCTTCGGCGTTTTGTACCGAAGCCATCGGAAGCACGCCCGTCCCTCGACCGACGCCGCGTCGGTGGAATGCACCCGCTCGTGCGGTCTGGCACGACGAAGAGAGGGTCTCTTTTGGTCAAAAGAATAACAATAATAATCGAAAACGAAAACGAAAAAAAAATCTTGCCATCACTGATCAGATGCTCCGAAATTGACATCCGAGGAGGTATCGACTTATCCTCGAACCGTTCGTCGTACGTACGTGCCGCTCTTAGGCGACGCGCGCCGCAAGTTTACCGTCATGTGGTTCTACCAAACAGTCCACTGGGCCTAGCCGTGTACAGTATCGTCGAACCCAACCTCTTCGCGCGGTGGGTGGGTTGCTGTCAGTCTACGCTCGGCTAATCGCCACCAATACATCGGCCTCTGTCTGGCTCCGAGCGTCCGTCCATGTTTCGACCCTCCCCGCCCTCTTCTTCCTCGACTACTGCATACGACATGCATCCGCCGGTTCATCCGGCACTTTGTCGTGCTCGCTGTCGCAACGGCAACCGGGCTCCGACACGATGATGTACAGCGACGCACGCGCCAAGGCGCAATGACCTACTTGAGGCGGCGACACTGGGTGCCTTCTGGTTCCTTTTTTTTTGTGGCTTCGATTGCTGAATACCGCCAGTTTTTCGTGCCGTCTTTTTTTTTTTAGGGCGCTCGTATCGTCAAGAATGCGGTCTCGGAAGTAATCCCTCGTCCTATGCCGAAATGGCGTTGTCTAGGGACTTTTTTTTTTCGCGCTAACCCGGTGGTGTTGCGGACGGACCGGTCGTTGACGGCAACGTGCAATCAGACCCAGGGACGTAGACCACCACCCTCGCTCTTCGTCGGGTACCTTGGGCAGCCACAAAGCCAACCATATCCATATGGGGCAAGGTCGCATTTCTCATCTTACATTGTCACCTCGGGCATCTTCACTACAGGGAATGCAGGGAGCACGCGCGCTCGAAGAGTACGACAAGGCTGCCGTCACATCCAACGTGTTGATGTATACCCACTACACATAGATCCAAGCAAAGATCAACCGTAGGTAAATGAGAGAGGAAAAGCAAGGAGCAGGAGCATGAACATGCATGGATGGTGTGAGTCGGTTACAAGTACAGATGAATGAGTGATGTGGTCTACAGCACCTGTGGTGGGAAAGAACGTGCTTTGCAATTAGTCGTAAAAGAGAAGTCGAAACGGAATATGAAAGCCTCGATAAATATGATGAACGTGGCAAATGAAAAACAATGAAAGCCCATGCGAGTGAGGTATAATGACCTCGCGAGAACGGATAAATGACGTTGCGAAGGGTCGAACCAGCTTCAGGGAACCGGGTAGCAACCAGACCTCGGGCTGACGGGGACCACTCGGCCAACGGTAACCGGTTCCCCCGGGAACGGAGTGTTATAATCCCCTTCTCCGTTCTCTGCCAACGCCGCCGAATGCCTCTCGGACGACCAGCCAGAGCGCAGTCGACGAGACGCTGTCCTTGATCTCCTCCGCCGTCAAGATGAGCTCGCCTGCCTTGAACGATGCCGTCTTGCTGACGCCATGTGTTGTCACGTGACGGCGTCGCACGGCGAGCTGCTCAACCTCAATGTCAGGAAGCGGGAAAGGGATCTTGAGCAAGCCAACGATCTTGGGATGATGTGGTGTTGGTGCAAGGGTAGCGACCTTGAGACGAATGGCGGACTCTTGCCCACCATTCTGGTGTTGGGCTGGTTGTCCAACACGTTGTACAGCCACCGTGCACGTCCAGGGTGTCTCCGAGTCCTCAGGATCACTTTCCTCGTCAGACTCGGCATGTTGGTGCGCACTGCAACTAACCAAGCTAGGTGCAATATCCGATCCAAAGCTATCGTGCGAGACGATGGAACTGCGATAATCGCGTGCATCAGGAGCGAGAACCTGCGATGCAAATCGAGGCAGAGTACTGTTCGCCGTGCCAAGGCGAGCGGGATCACGAGGGTTCAAAGGTTTTTCTGAACGGGATTTGCGTACACTTCCCTTCTTCTGTTCCCTGCACCACTCGAAACGAACCTCGATATAAGGTGTGTTGGGTACATTGATGTCACGTGCCCCAGGACTGAGCTTGCCCATCACGCCGTTCAAAATACCAGCGTCGGATCCCTTGAGCCACTTTCGAACCACCCAGATGTATTTGGTGGGTCGACCCTTGGGATTGCTGACAGGCGGATAAAAGGTGGAATGGACGCCAAGGACGGCTGTTTGGGAGGTAGCATTACTTGCAAGGGCAGCGGAGGGCCAGAAATCGTAGTGGTAGGGGGTATTAGGTTGTGAGGCAGGTGCTTCGTCACAGAGGGCTATGTTATTACGCAGCAGAGAAGGCTGAGAGGTAACGTCATCGGGGAGGGGGACTGTAATGGATAATGGGGAGGCCGATTCCTTTTTACCGAACACTCTCGAGAACAACTTTTTGGTCGGTCGCCGGGGTGGTTGATCAGGAGGCGGAGGTGCACGAGTCAGCTTGATGGTAGGTTTCGAGGTGTCGCCCGCATATATGGCAGCATGGCTACTAGTAGGACGAGCTGAGAGAACGGAACGAGGAGAGAGTGTAGAACCAAATTCGCGCAGTGAGTCATCGAGGCTGGTACGGAGGTTGATTGGTGGTCCGAGAGAACCGTGCGCGGCAACAGGAGGGCGAACCTCGATTGGCTCTAGAAAGGCGAGACCGATGATTTCCAAGCCACGCTTTGCAAACTTTGCGACCTTTGCATCTGTGCCAGCGTCCAAGATAGTTGTTGGCATGACGGAGTGGACGTTTAGGTTGTACAAGGGAATGATCGTGCGTCGACCTGAACTGCTGGTAGAAGTCGACACAAAAGAGGACACGGAGCCGCCCGAGATGTAACCTGAAGTGGTAGATGCATCGGATCTATTTGAGTGGGTGCGCTTGAGATCAGTGTTGAGGTCATCGGGAGAAGAGTCGAGTGCTTGCAAGGGTTTATCGTGGCGAGACTGGGGTAGTACGAGTTGCACCTGAAGGCTGAGTGGCTGGGGAGACTTTGATGGGGGAGGGCGGACGATGATGAAAGCCTAGTGGGGAGGTGAGAGGCAAAGATAAACACGAACAGGGACGCACTTCGTTCGGATGCTTCTCCTTCTTTTCCTTTTTCCGGGGTGGGTCAGCGACAGAGATGTCCTGGGGGGTCGTCGGCGATGGGGGGCAGAGTTCGGGCGGACGAGAGGCCTGTGCGGCCTGCTGGAAGGCGGAGGGAAGGAACGACGAGAGCGACGCGAACATGAAAGCGCAGGACGAGCGCCAGGAAGCGGGTTTATGTAGCACATTGCGACCAAGTCTGGAAGGTGTTTACCAGGCCCTGTCAAAGTGGCCATTAGTCAGCATGATCTTGCTGCGGGGCCGGTTATTGATCACGTAATACACCCAACGCACAACCGCCCGTGATAGCTCTTGTTCACGCGACCGTCAAGTTCAGCCTCGTGTCACTTGTCGGATATCCACCCACATAATCACCATTGAGATATCTGTTTGTCCGTGCACTTGTACCGGATCACACCAAGCATATGGTTGTCATTGACGACTGATACGATCATCCGGTTAAATATTATGTAAACAATTCTCGTCAGTGCGCAGACCTATCCTCCGAATCGCCATATGACCAACCAGCAAGCTTGTGAAACGACAATGTATCTCCAAATCACTGCAGTGCAACCAAATCAACCTGGTTTCCTACGGTCCGACATAGCAGACGCAATGATAGTTCGTATGCCCACCGGCGCCCCGATTAGTCTGATTCCATTAGTCACTGCTATGATCAGATCGTGCGATGTCTGCCAGGTAACCCTCGTCGACCTCGTCATACCATGGCAGACCCATCGATAGCGCTGCTCTTGCAGGGGCGGCATGCTGCGCGATAAACACGATAAAGATGTGGCGCACGGGCAGCCGTAGGCGTGTGCGCAGTCACATTCACATTCTTGCGGACCTGGATGAGGCGGTAAGCGGTTCCTGGGAACGATGGCCCACAGGCACCGAGGCGCTGCTGGGAAAAAGACGCGCATCGTCCAAGCAAATGGGCTGTCTGGGGTTGCACGCTAGTGGCAGGTGGCATACGCCCTGTGTCCCATGCTTTGAGCGCCGACGCACTGTCAGCGTGCCGGCGAACTGACGTGGCTTGCATCGGTCATGTCAATGACGGCACACGACGTGAGTCTAACAACTGACATTTCCCGGTAAGCGGCAATCAATGGAGTCTGGTTTATAATATTGTGCCTAGGGCGTTCATCGGCGCCTGTGGGTACTCAAGCCTAGACAACAATCTATGGAAATCGCTTCCATACCCATTCACTCGTAGTCTGGTGACCAGCCCGCCTATGAGGTTGCTGCAACTGCCGTGGGAGGCAAACCATCGGTAGGCGGTTTGGTAGGTTTCGTTTCGGGCTGAGAATTGGTTGGTGCACGTGATGTTTGACCAATCAAATAACGCGTTCTCTCAAGGAACGAGTTTTTTTTCAAACGACTGTTGAATTCAAAGGGCGATGGTTAATGAACACCCTCGTGGACGGCTTAATGGGTACTTGTTAGTGTCCGTAACTATAACAACAGAATCCCAACCGTTGAGACTTTCCAGCGCAGCCTAAAGTTGGAATGACTCGTTCTAATGTTATTATGTTATAAAGCGGATAACCAAGCACACTTTGAAGTGTGGAGTTTGTCTGCATTACTCAAAGTCGAGATACTATTTTTAGGAAGCCAGTTAGCAACGCGAACGCATGCTGCACGAACCAGGAGGTACAAAGGAATATTGAGAACTTGGTGTAGAAATGCAGACGCGCCTGTGAAAGCGAAGAGCAATTAAAAGAGATTTTATGGGTCAGTTGTCGTCAATGGTCGTGCCAGTGCAGGTTAGGGATTATTTTCTCCAGATTTGCTCATTTGCAGGAGTAGCGTTTTCTGACGAAAACAGGCGTTGTTGAATTGGTCAAACATCACGTGCACTGATCAGTCCTCGGCTCGCAGCGACATTTACCGGACCATCTATCGACGGTTTGCCTCCTAGGGCAGTTGCGGAAACCTCATGGACGGGCTGGTAACCAGTTTGAACGCCGGGGGACCGTGTACTTCTTTTCCGTCGTGTTCAGCCGACCGTCGGTGGTGCAGAAAGAACAAGGTCACCTTGGCCTCTGGGTTGTCTGAAGCATCGGTTTCGAGTCAAATGGAATAGGCATACTAGCGGGCGTAACGTTGGGAAAGGGAGTCGGCTTGGCAAGTTTGTCCGTGCTCCCTTTTCTCTTGATGCAGCGAATAGCGCCTACTGAGGTGCTAGTAGCTTGTTCCGACTCTTCTAAGGACGATTCGGTCGGGCACCCGGTAATATATCGTGACAAATATGTCCGACTCGACTGAAATGAGCCGACCAACATGTCCCCCGATTGAAGGTCACAAGACGTGACGTTTCCCGACGTAGACTCAGACATATCCGTTGTCCATGGCTGTCGGGGATAGTTTCAGAGCACCGCGTGCGTCTAGTGTGCCTTGTGTCCACCAGGGAAAGCGGGTACAGTAGCGGTTCAACGGGCGACTAGTACGCCAGGAGGAGTGGGATCTTTCATGTTTGCCACAAAACGTGTTAACCCATAAAGTGGATACCAGCCCAATCCCTTGGATAAATATCAAAGCGGAGCCCTTTGACAGGATGTCAGGACCAGAAGTTCGAGATCGAATTCACCAGAGACACAGCCAACTTGTCTCGACCGCGTGGGCTCGGCTCATCACGACAGCGGGTCCAATGAAAGCTTCTGGAGCGGAGTATAGCTGCCTGAATGGAGGAGAGGAGAAGTTGCGGCAGAAAGCTGTGGATATCTGCGTTTGCCGATAAATAACGACGGAGCCAGTGGTCCCTTGACACGGCCGTGTGCCCACGGACATAAATTTTACTACTGCATGGTGAGATTTGCATCCGGTGTTATGCTGTAGAGCACCTCGGTAATTTCGGCTTGCACTCCGCAGTTGGCTCCGGACCGTACCCTCCGATTGGCTGTAGATCTGTTGCGCAGCAGAACACGTTTCGATGATGGCGGACAGTATCATGGCTTTGACAAAAATTCTTGGTATAGTCGATTTTATTTGCCAATGGCAGGACTAGAGGCAAATAAATAGTGACGATTGCTGTGGTAGGGCCGCCTTGGGTCAGCAGATTCGTAACTCGATACGGGATAAGAGAGACTCCGTACGTATAGAGAAAATCGGAAACTATAAGACTAGCCTGACCCCCCGGAATACTATGTAAGAAAGAGAAAAAAAATGCATGGACGGGGGAAGTAATGGTACATACGTTACTGCACGGTGGTTGTTTCTCAATCTGCTGTCGCTTGGTGGGAAGAGGGCTGCTGTGGTCTGTCACTATGTGCAGGTGCCTCGTCGTCGGCCAAGAATTCCGTTGCTGCCGGACCGTCGTCCTCGGAAAGGCGAATCTGTCCCTCTTCTCTAGTCCATGTTTGCAATCTGAAGCAGTGTCAAAGTTGTGCACCATCCGACAAACCGGAGATACTCGCTGATGTGCCACGACAGCACGCAAACTACTCGCGCGGCGCCACAAGAGATATAATAAACCCAACGTGCAGATCGTTGCAGGAATGATCAACCCAATGTTGCCCAGTGGTTCTGGCTTGTTGCCTGGTCGTGGTTCTGTAAACGGGTGCTGAGGTATGAACAAGTTACAGAAACAAGGAACACAAGAATCTGACCACCAACTGGCGCCATTACAATCCGTGTCTTGTCGATGAGTTGCCAAATGGTATTACTTGATGACCGGGGTCGTGTGTAACGTTCACTGGGCGCTGGCGAGTTTCAAGATACGGGCACGCCCGTCTCACTTGCCTATTTGGAGACTTGTAGAGTAACCTGTCAAAGTTGGTACAGTCTGCATTAGTAACGATGGTAGTATAGCGAGTCAAGCTCCCCGGTCGATTCCTACATCTAGTATTATAGAGGATCACGAGACAACATAAGACTACAATAATCACAAGATATATAGCAAGTAAAAATCATCTGGAGTACAACCAAGATAATCTCAGTATGAGCCCAGGGCCATAATATAACTGCACACGGTTCTAGCGAATGGCATTTCTACAACCAAGTCCTTGTTCATCGTCCTTTGCTTGTATCCCGGGTGTAGCCCAAACCTTGAACATCTTGATCGTTTCTTCGGCGGGACTGACAGTAAATATGGAACATCCATCTGGTCCAATACATGAATGCGCGATGGCGGCGCTGTGTCCGATGACGGAGACAATTCTTTCGCAAGAAGGGTATGAGTGAACTGTCATGGAATTCGTAAAGGGAGTAACTGGTGCTTCTTTTGCTGAAGGAGGGTAGTCATCGAGTATATGAGACCTCGTCCAGGACGAGCCATGCGTACTGAGCAACTCTTTGCAGTGCGGCGACCAGTGAAGCGAAGTAACGTTTGTGCACGTGTTGATGTCTAGCGGAGGGAACACGCCCGAGAGCTTGTTGACGTCAAATATCTGTATTGCACCGTCCGGGAATGTGCCCCCTGTCGCGACGAGACCGCTCTGCCATGGGCTCCACGATATAGCCTGTTAAGATCAGTTCAATAAGTGCGTAGAACAATGATGTCGAACGTGACCTTTACTGGCCCTTCATGCTTGGCAAGAAGCTTCTTGTCGCCAGAAGTAAGGTAGTTGTCTGCACGTTGATCCCAAATGTGAACAGTTCCTGAGTGGTCTCCAGTGGCCAGATACTTGCCATCTGGTGACCATTTGACACCGTGGACGTGTCGTTTATGACCTCTGGTCTGTCGAATCTCCTTCGGGGCTCGCGGGTCAATGAGTGAAACCCGACCATCTTTCCGTCCAACAGCCAACAAACTCTCACTCCAGTGCATCCCTCCTACGGGCGAATTATCGTCCGGCCAGCTGGCGATCTGGGTGAGCGACCGTGCATCCCAAACGTAGATGCTACCACTCCTCGTGCCGAGGGCTAGGACATGCGATCGAGATTCCCCACACCAGTCGATGCTGTGAACCGGACCGTCGTGCACTGAGACGTGACATAAATGCACGATCGCACGGGTGTCGAGGTTTTGGAAGTATACGTCAGAATTGAATGCCACTCCGATGCAGTTCGTTCGAGACCATGTCATGGAAAACGCAAACGGATCGCGAGAAATACCCGGTCCATCCAAGGCCATCACGAATTGCCTGCGAGCGGCCAGATTTGCTTTTGCTGAAACGGAAGACATTGTCCGAGGGACGCTGAAGAGTTCTGAAACGCTCCTGCGTAACATGGACCGAAGTTTTGTTTCGGAGGATGAAGCAGGGCCCTCGGTGTAGGTCAAGATACGATCGTCTAGCAGGCCAAAAGACTTGGCGATGCGATTCGTACGAGGGGTAGTATGAAGAGGTATGGAGGAGGGGGATCGGATGGCCACAAAACGATCTGCCTAGGGGTATGATTAAGGAACGTCCAAGAAGGGGCAATGGACAAGATATCACTCACGTCAGTCTCTTCTACCGATAGCTCTGGTGTAGTGGGAACACCAAGCTTGGTTTCCAAATCAAAGGAGGGAATGGACACCCTTCTCCGCTTTCGGACGGAGAGGGTGTTCGAAAGCGTTGTTCTTGAGGGTGTACGTTTCATGGGTGGTGCTGCACATGCCTGACGAGGAGTGCTAGGAGGGGCTTGATCACTGGAATTGGGTCAACTTGGCGACACAAGCGAGTCGTCTGGCACTCAACGATGACATGGTGGTCCGCAAATACGGTAGTACAGCTGAGGGTTTGCGATAGACGCTTTGAGTTGTCGGGCGTGGCACGACGCCGGTGTTGTTTGATTCCAAGGTCGTTGCCAAACAAGTTGGACTGATCCAGACACGTCTCGCCAAGTACAACACATTCATTCAGCACCTGAAAACATGACAAGTTGGCACCATCATCCACCCCAGTGCGGTGGAAAATTGCTCGCCATGCTGCACAGGCTTGGGACAGGATGTCGCGCCCACGATGGTCCTGGGACCGATACTCGCGCTGTCGCCAACGTATCAGTCCACCTACAGCCGCGCCTCTGTTTCGTTTGTTCTGCGGCAACTACGTCCCCCACAGAATCAGCAAAATGGTACAGCTGCACTGAAAGCTCTGTGCGCCACACTAGGTCAGATGTCGGTCGCGGACCTGGCATCCGTCCCCACATGGCGGGTTCTAAATCGACGCCCTCTTACGTCTGGAGGTTTGTTTGCCTCGTGGGCGTTTCGGCCTGTGTAGTTGTTTGGATTCCGTCTTCGGGAGGCAGACAAATCACAGTGCCAGACAACTACCCGAAAACCGGAGCTCGGCTCACGGTGAGGTCCTGTTTAAACGAACGATTGGTATTTCCTCCGAGTTACCAGCCTACCAAGATTGCACGCAGTGGCCGTTCTTCCTGCTAAGGCAGAACCTTTTTCTGACATCTATCGCCTCTACACTGGTACCAAAATAACCCGAGTCAGTCATGTTCTGGCCAAATTATATTTGATGCGTGATATCGAACATCATACAATAGCACTGATGTTCAAACGTTCAAGTCAGAACAGCAGTCAGTAGGTAAGCTACAAAGAAGTGCTGCCTTGGTCTACTATAAGCCATACATACTAGAACAACGTGTGGGGCATACGAAACAAACGTGGGTGAAAATATGTCGAATGGGAAACACCTAGTGGTGTAGTAGATATCAAGTCAATACCATAGTGTCATTAAGCGGATTCTGGGGGCAGCAGTAATCGCCTTGATATTGGACGTGCGTAAGGATGCTGTCGGGCGATTAGGCCACCACTGACGGTCAGGGGCTTGTCCATGGGCCCAGTTCTCGCCACAGAGGCATTATAGTCATCAGTGGAATCGTCGGATGGGAGCAAAGCCCTGTTGTCACCTTGAATTCGCTTGCCACGGCGAGTCGTGGACTGCTCAGAGGAAGTATACAGCCGGTGCAATTTTGCGAACGCTTGATCCACCAGGCGATAGTATTCGTCAGACTTCCTGACCGACCAGATCCAGCGAATAATGGCTTCGTCACGTGTCAGATCCATTAGACGACCTGGAGAAAGTGGACGAGGGACGATAAAGGCAGATGACTCCCTCGAGCGGGAACCCGTTAGCCGACCCTCCAAAGTCTGTTTGTCCATGTGATCAAAGATGTCTGTCACTAATCCCCAAGTGAACTCTGCTGCTTTGGCCAGCATATCGGGATCCCGATGGTGTTCTGCAGAGGACGCAGAAGCAAAGCGCACACCCTCCTCCGTGATATAAATATCACATATCTGGAAATTAAAAGTGACACCATGCCGCTGGATGTCGACAAGTGCCTCAAAAACCGCAGAACGATCCGCGAGTGTGACACATCCTGTATCAGATAAGCCTCTGATCACCTGTTGTGGGAAGACACGTACGTCCAACAAGGGGCTCCATCATGATGCCAATGATGGCCCCATTCTTGGAAATGTGTGCTTTGAGCTCGAAGAAGTAACGTCTCAAGCCCATTGACTCTATTAGCTTTTGGCCGTGGCTTTCGAAGGAAATATATTTCCCCCAAATATCTCTCCAACCGATAAGTAGATCCACGTCCTCCTCTGTGCAAAATCGTTAAAAGGTGTGGGCACAACACATTCATCGACTACCTTCGTAGATCCCTTCCCAGCACAACCCAGACGAGAATCGCGTCACCTAAGCGAAAAAAAAACCGTAGTCAATCATTCCAATGTAGTCCTCGGCGAATCGAAGTACCTCAATGTCATCTAGTTCTATTACCTGCAAGTCACTTGTAAGCAGGGCTCGAGATGGACACCGGTGCTCACCTTGGTCCATATTGGACAATCGTGGACCAGCTGTTTTTTCGTGTAGACCAGACGATAGGCCTTGTCCTTTGGCAGACGAACTAGATGTGCCCAGATGTGCTCGCCGCCAAACACGATTGAGTCGAGCATAGTCTGTACGACTTCATGAAGATACCAGAGTGCTTTATATTCTTCTCGGTAGTATTGCGGCGGAAACAATACATCCCAACCGCAGTCGGGCCGCCACCATGGTTCGGCTTGAATGACAAGGAAATTGCCATCCTACCACCGACGCCATGGTCAGAAAGCGGATACGACTAAAATAAAGGAATACCAACCTTCCACAACAAATAGAATCGCCCCTCTTTGTAGACAGTCTCCCCAGCAATCTGAAAAGTCAGGTTGCGAACATCCATCTTTCTCTTCAGCTTCCTGATATCCACGTATGACTATACGTCACGAAGCTCGTCAGCACATTCAGATCAGGTGCGACGACTAGAGAGGACCCACAGGTGCAAACTCCATCTCTGGGAGAAACGACGTGTAGGTCCTGGCGGGCAACGTGTTTCGGGACTTGCTGTGCAATGCGACCAAACACTTGACTTGCCGCAATTGGTCAAGTATCTCGCCGGTGTTCCTCCATGATTGACATTTGCACCGCTGAGGTAAACACACGGGCAACGGTACTAATTCAGTGCAAACACACGCTCCCTGTGGGTCCATGGTGCTCTCCTTGCACAAGGGCCGCCACTCCAGTATGTCCGTAGTCGTCTGTTCACTCAGCGTTTCCGGATATGCCGCCACGAATCTTTACTTGAATCGTCAAGCACATGTTCAATACCGCCCTTTTACAGGTGTGTTGCGTCCCATATATTCTTTATGCATCGCATGCGTTCTAGCTTGACGGTTATACATTTCTTTAGTGGCTCTGCAGATCTCTGAACAAAATGTTCATAGCGTATCCTCTTCATACTGGATGAGCGTCGGCGCCGCTTATCAGAGTGACAGGCCTCAGCAATGCACCCACAATACACGGACGAAGGTGTTTTTACCTCCCAGCTAAATACCGGGTGTTGGTGCTGGTGAGCTTCATACTTCCCTCGAGAAATCGGCGACATGTGTGTTGAACATCCTGCTTTCTGTCTCATCCATAAAACCAGATTTTATTATTTGGTTCTGTGCGAGAGGTCCAGAAATGGTAGGCCATGTGCTGCACTATACCGGTCGGAGCACATGAGAACTGAATTCCCTTGTTCGATGTGTCCTCGAAGATAACGTGCGTGAGTAGAATTGTGGCTATCATGCCATACTAACTATGCTCACCAAACTTCAGGCAGAGCGGTAGGTGCCGATGTACTGGCGTCCGTCGTTTCTTCTCCCCGGACCCGGACTTCAAGCATGGTGCTTGTGTTCAAGCGCACCTGTGCGTCTGCATTGTTCATATGTCCGCGATTCAGTATCCAGGTCCCTGCTCATTCCGCTAACCCAGCCTATTTCAGATGTCGATTTTTCACCGATACCTCCACCGTGAGTTTCATCCTTGCAGATAACTGAGCCTTCCTGGAAGCTGACGCCCACCTCCATCTAGGTTTCCTCATACTCATACCCCGGCCAAAGTCACCTGGAATCGCGCCGCTCGCAAAGGATCCTATAGAGTAACATATCATTTTGCCCGCTAACCACCACAGCTGTCACGGGCATCGAATACTCCTATCACTAATTTTAGGCACGCACCCTACGGATTGTCCCCTTGTCCGGAATGCGTGCCTGATCCTTAACTCTCTGACTGTAGCCATAGTTCATCTACCATTGTGTCTTGACCCCAGGAATAAAGTGACTCGACTTACCAGGGACGGATCTCTCAGTGGTTCCGTCGAACAGGCTTCCACGGTGAGTTGATGATGCAAAGCACAAAAGACCGATCAGAGTAAAACATGCATGTTTTAGTCGAGTCTCGGTGGTGTGGTGCAAATTTGAAATGCTGAGCGCCGCCAAACTTACACACCTACGCTATGATGGTACGACGGATCAGACACACTCAGCCTTACAGGCACCCTGACCCAACAAACTGCGATCCAGCCTCCCGTCATCTACTCCCAGCCATTACAAAGCATCCCTCGTATCCCTCGACGTCGCTCGGGCTCAGGCAATACCGCCATCGACCCGAAATGTAACCGTCGACGTTACTGACAAGATATCCCCGGTAGAGCCACCTCCCCCTGCCACTTCCGACCTATGACGCCGAAGACAGTCAAGGACGAGAGTGCGAGCCAAAAAAAACGCACGCACGTTCCCTTTGGAGAGACTGATCTAGCCACCGGATGGGCGCACACGACCAAACAAGTTGAACTGACCCCAAGCAAAGCGACCCTTGTCAGCGCGTGAGACAAAACCTCACACGGAGAGAAAACAAGAGTGCCCGTACCTCCCCACGATAATGACATCCATCACCTTGCGGTCACACAACTTAGTGTGGGATGGCCGCCAGTAACGAACGGCATCTCCTCCAGGCTTTTGAACTTGGGAATTTCTGAATTCCTGGAATCGAGTCTCTGTGGGAAGGTGAGCTCTCAAAGGATCGCCGGGTCCAAATGGTCGGGGCTTTTCTCCGCTGGGTTCCTGATCTTCGGTGAGGAAGTATTCACGCAGTCTCCACGTCTGCCGATGATGCGCTATCAAACTTTGTTCCAATACGGACGGCGACCCTCCGGAGAGCAACAGGGCTTACGAGTCGAACTCCATGCACTGAGAGGGACAGGTTGGGATCGATGTATCAAGCAACGCGATGCTCGTGCACTCACAACAAAGAGGCCCTCCCAAATGCCATCCAAGGAACCCGTTCTACGACGACCGGACGAGCGTGGATTGATGAATCAGCAATTTACTCACGCCCGTATCTGGACTTGCACGCCGCCTTTCCCACTCGGCTTCGGAATGGTCTAAGGGGACTAAGCGCAGATTTTCGCAAGTGGTACAAGGCAATTCGAGCTCTTGAGTAGCACTTACACCATTTTTCACGCTCGGAACGCCGGCTCAATGGGTAAGCGTGGAATAAGTCATTAAATTACACTGTGGCATCGATCAAGAAAATAACAAGCAAAAGAGTGATCAAACCAGCGGGCACTAGTGCCGCCCTAGCTCGCTTCGTCGTCGTCTAGTGGTCGTGTGTTCCGTGTCCTCTGAGTCGCCCTCGATGTTATCATAGTGGTGCGTAGCCGCTGCACGTGGTGTTGGTGATGGGCACGCCATTGCACTTGAATTTCCCAGGTCACCATATGGTAGTGGTGGGGTGCCGTCGCACCCCGTCCATCGTCGCTGTCGCCATGGATTGGTGGTGGGCGCGCCTTTGTGCTGCCCTCGCCCTCGCTGTCATTGCCTGGTGGTGGAGGCGTGATATTGAGAATGAAGTGAGTGCGTTGACTGAGGAGAAAACAGTGAGAGGACCTGTCCTTGAAATGCGACGGCCGCATCGCTGCGCCGCCCTTGCTTTGCTTTGCTAGGTTGGCCAAACGGTGGTTGGGCAACAGAACCGTGGGAGAACGACATGCTTACATCAAAATATTCCAAGCCGCGTGCCAACCGCCGCCAACACGCGACGACAACAGCAGCGGCAAGGGAACCGGGGCACCGCAACTGCACGCCATATGCCACCGACGCACGACGACAACGGGGTGAGTGCAGGGCCGTGGATGTGTATGTTGACTGCGATGGAGAGGGTATGACACCACCACTGGGCGATGTTACGAAGACGGCGCAGGCAGCGCGACGGCATACCACCACCTCCGGCACCACGCAACGACGAGAGAAAAGTGCGGGCCCATCACCTCCACTGCCACGCGACGAGGAAGGAATGGGCAGCGCAACAGCATGCCCACCATCACTCCCACAGCGACGATAAGGGGGAAGGGAACATGGCGGTGGTTGGATGTTGCTATGGCGCACCTACCACCATATGATGACGGAGGGGCAGCCATGTGTCCGCAACCACACCACGACGACGCCGAGGGTATGGGAAGCGCAACGGCGCACCCACCACCCATACGACGGCAACGTGCCCACCACTGACAACGAGGGTGTGGGAAGCGCAACCACGCAACCACCCTACACGCCGGCAACATGGCTGCACCAGTGCGTGCTGCGCGGTACACCAATCACCACTGGACCACAACGACGCCAAGGGTGCAGGGCGCGCAGTAGCTAACGGCGTACCCACCGCCACAAGACGACGAGTCGATGAGGGGTAGCGACAGGCGCCTTGGGAAACACCTAATAATGTAGTGGATATCAAATCAATATCATAGTGCCATTACCGAGCAGATTCTGGTGGCAGCAGTAATCGCCTTGGTATTGGACGTGAAGGTAGTCGACTGGCGGTGTCGACGGAGAGTCGTAAGGGGACCACAAGTGAATATTTGGTCGATGGTTAAGCGCTGACACTGGCGAACGCGATGTCGCCCGTCGTCGATGCTCAGGACAGAGCTGAGAGCAGAAACAATGTGAGGAACAGTTTGCATGTGCTTACAGTGATGAGATCTAAATAATATCCGAGAGAAAGGCCGTAGCAAACAGGACTAGGTGGCCGCGTACAAAGAGAAAGAAAGAGTCAAAGAAGTACATACGGGGCGGATAAAGAAATGGGCATGTTCTGGTATTGCTGGGGACGACTTTGACGAAACGGCAGCGCGTGAACGCCGTGCGGTCCTTACAGACGTGCGTAGGGATGTTGTCGGGCGATTAGGCCGCCACCGACGGTCAGGGGTTCGTCGTCCGTAGGCTCAATTCTCGCCACAGAGGTATTATGGTCATCAGTGGAATCGTCAGATGGGAGTAAGGCCCTGTTGTCACCCTGAATTCGCTTGCTACGGCGAGTCGTGGACTGCTCAGAGGAAGCACACAGCCGGTACAGTTTTGCGAATCCATGGCCCAGTAAGTGATAGTATTCGTCAGACTTCCTAATCGACCAGATCCAGCGAATAATGGCTTCGTCGCGTGTCAGATCCATTAGACGACCTGGAGAAAGTGGACGAGGGACGATAAAGGCAGATGACTCCCTCGAGCGGGAACCCGTCAGCCAACCTCTCAGAGTCTGTTTGTCCATATGATCAAAGATGTCTGTCGCTAATCCCCAAGTGAGCTCTGCTGCTTTGGCCAGCGCATCGGGATCTCGATAGTGTTCTGCGGAGGATGCAGAAGCGAAGCGCACACCCTCCTCCGTGATATAAATATCACATATCTGGAAGACGAAAGTGACACCACGCCGCTGGATGTCAACAAGTGCCTCAAAAACCGCAGAACGATCCGCGAGTGTGACACATCCTGTATCAGATAAGCGTCTGATCACCTGTTGTGGGAAGACACGTACGTCCAACAAGGGGCTCCATCA
>JBBPTT010000062.1:0-62258 GCA_038094175.1 Boletellus aff. lepidospora
CCTTTGGTGCCCTCGTCCATGGAGAGTGCTTGAACGCCTGCTAAACTGGGCACTCTTGTCTCGGGCGTGCTCTCCCTCACGGATATTTCTTCACGGCTCGCACCGACACTGGGGGAGAACAAGTTGGCCGTAGCGATGCCTACAGGTCCTCGAAGTCTCCCTACCATGCCCTCGTCCACCGAGCAGGACTGCGGATGCGACGACGGGGTGACTCTGTAAGCTCGCCTTCGGCCTCATCAGATTCATCCATCGACGTCGTGGGCCAGATCAATGCCCGCCTGGCCAAAGTGCCGTGATCTCATTCTCCCCAAAGACTACCGTCTGGACACTGTGAGACGTGACGGAATATTACCACCGCCATCGAGTTGATGCGGGGGCGTGTTTCGTCCTCTCCGCGTATTTTCACGCACACTCCACACCCGACGACAGTGCGCTGTGCAAGGACCCTGGCTCGGTCTGGCACGATCCCCTTCACCACTTCGTCATCGTCTGATCCTTCTTAGCCAGAGAATCTCACCTGGACAGATCCCTCCGCAACTTTCTTATTGATTCCCATGGTCAGTGTGCATGTATCGATCAGCCGGAGGGTCAACATTCCAGTCTCTCCTAGAACTTGTTGGCCAAAGGGACTGAAGTCCCGCCGGAGCTTGGGGGTAGACAAACACGCAATTCTTACATGATCAACGTGTGGACGCTAGCGATTCTTATCCTCAGAGCTTGCAAGGTATAAACGATCTAACTGTATCTTGAGACTTGCTGAGTTGTTTGCTAACTCGTCAGCCTTTACATCCTTGAGGTACTGTTTCAAGAACAGATAGTCGAAAATGTCAAAGTAGCCAGGGTAGTAGGTCTTCATACTATTTTGACTACTTTTGGTCCGTTCGTCGGCCTATCTCAGCTTTTCTGTTTATTCGACAGTACTTATATGTATTCCACCTTTCAGGACTTTTTGGCGTTTACTCGGACACACTTTTACTGCCATGCGTTGCGAACACGACGACATTCAAAGTACCAAATCAACAAATGTGCAGAAGCGTGTATGACGGTCGTGCAGTCCGGCGTTGTCGTAGTAGCGGTGACAGGAACGCCGTTGCTGTTGAGGGTGATGCTGTTGCATCACCATCACTGTTGTCGTAGTGAGTGAGTTGCCATCGTCGTTTTTTATCGCAGTGATAAGTACAGCACGCCGTTGCATCCGCCATCGCCACCGCCGTCGTGGTGGGCACGTCGTTAGGTTGTCCTTGCCCTCATCGACGTCATGGCAGCGGTGGTGGATGTGCGTGACCATCGTCATTATGGAGATTGTGGCACTGCTACCATTGTAGCGGTGTGAGTTGGGTTGTTCTCGCCCCGCCCTCGTCATAGTAGGTGCGCTGCCACCACTGAATTATCATGCGCAAGCGCCAAGAAGCGTGAGCGGGCAGGACAGGTTGAAGGATTAGCTAGCGGGGATTTACAATTTTTATTTTTCAAGCGAGGTGAGAAGCGGCAGGATGGGACGATGGCGACGAGGTGAGGACCCGACAGCAGGAGGGGCAAGGGCGATTCGAGGCGGGATGGCAAGGCACAATGTCATAGGCGGGGGGCAACGAAGAGCGGGAGGGGGTAGTTAAGATTGCGTGTCCGCCTCGAGCGTACGTAGATATCATAATGATATGTCTTCTGCAGTGCCTGTCGCGATTGCGCCCTCTTCCAGTTTCCTGCGTTTCCGTTCCAGGTATCGGGCCTTTGCATCTTGCAGATCCGTCTCTGTATTTCTCCTCACAACAACCCTCTGCCTAGTCTCCTCTTCATCCCTTTGCCTTTCTGCGTGTTGTCGCTCACGTTCTTCTGTCATCTGTTGATGAATTTCTGCCATTCTCCTTGTGGCAATCTCTCTTCGACTCGCCGCAGTCCCTGCGGCACGATGAATATGAGGCACAGTGCTATCCACATCTTTTTTCGCAGTTATTTGCAGCCCAAGCCGACGCGTATTGGGAGCCGAGAGGTTCAGTCCGGCTGACAACAACTCCCGTTTGTCCACGATCTGGTTGTCGTCATTTAGTTCGACAGCCTTTCCTTGCTCACGAGCAAGTCGAGCCAGTTCCAGGTCGGACGATGGTTTGAAGTCCAGAGGCTTTGTGATAGTCAAGGAAGGACCTTGTGGCCCGATAGGAACCTTGTGTTCCGTGAGAGCGGCGACGGTTTCTTCATGCTTTTGCTCAGAGTCTTCCAGAAGTTTGCGGTAGAAATGTGCCATCCCCGTCGTCGTTCCTTTTTGCTTTTTGCTTTCGTCCTCTAGTAAAAATATGTTCACTGCAGACTACAACAGCGAGAGATGGCATGAGACGAACCTTCTCTCTGTCTTTCTTCTTCCTCAGCCTTTCGCACTTCGGCCATTTGGTCCTTATATGCCTGCGTGACAAAAGCTTCCTTGTCTGCGAACTCGTCCCCCTCCTGTTCTCGTTCATGTTGGATCATCTTTTCTTCAGCTCTGAGGCGATCCAACCGACGAGTCGCAGCAGAGTTCAACAGGCCCTCTATGTACTTTGGCTAACCCGCCACATGAGCACGCCTGGTCAAGGACGAAGGAACATCAACCCACTTTGCGCTGTTTCGCGTCTGCTTCCTTGACCTCTTTCTGTCTCTGCTTGACTTCCTGCATCCTGTCCCAGACTTCATCGTACTGGTACACCGTAGCATCAATCTTCATTTCCTGCTCCATACGCTTCTCCGCTCCCTTTGAGGACGCTGCGTTTCGGGCCAGAAGGGATTTGTTCGCGGCAGCGTCTTTGCTACTTGAAGCAACTGGGACGCTCTCTTTAGAACCATCCTCATCGTCCAGCGATGAAAATGCTGCTGGCTTGGCGAGAGGAGGAGCAACACCCAGTGACTTTGTGTTCCTGTTCGAAAGAGAGAAGGAGACCTTCATGACAATCTGTGTTATGTAAGCTAACAGCACTCGCATCAGTACTAGTGCCCGCCAGTGGCGGTAAGTAGGATATGGCTCAAAACCCTTTCGACAGAAGGCGTATAAACGGTCCAGAAGAAAGCTTTCCGCCTGCTTTTGGACCAGGCCAGGATCATGTAGCGCATTGGAATGCGCGGCGCGGACGGCAGTCAACCGATATTCGCCCAATCTGTAGGTTGGAAGCATGGTATGTGACCGTTCAAGCTGACTGGTCCTTCCAAGTCTTGCAGCCTGGGCTAATCAGCCAAGCGAATGGCTCAGCTTACATCGAGACCGAGAAGACAAAAATTGCGTGTGCCGTGTGAGTCCTTGTGGGACCCGCTGACTACGATGGGTCTGACTACTGACAGGTATGGCCCGAGGCAGTCCAAGTCTGGCACGTACAATGAGGTGGGCAAATTGAATATCGAGGTCAAGTTCGCGCCATTCTCGTGCGCTTGTCGTCGGTCACCGCTTCACGTGAGCACTTTTGTACGCCCTCCCAACTTTTGTTAGACTAAGCAGAATCCGTATCAAAGGATGCCGAAGACAGATCTCTTGCGATTGCAATCCATCAATCTATCGCTTCATCCGTCTGTTTGGAATTGTTTCCAAAGTCGACCATAGATATATTCATCACGATCATCGAGAACGACGGAATTGAAGGGTGCATAGCTTCTGGTTCGATAGCGGCGAGCACTGCGCTTGCTGACGCAGGTATCGAAATGTTTGGGCTTGTCGCGTCATGCTCTGCGGTAGGACCGTTCAGAATAACTCGGCGGCTCGAGGTTGAGGATTTCCAGGCGGTGCTCGGGGACGAGGTCCGACTAGATCCCACTGAAGAAGAGTCGAACGCATCAGACGGAGCCGTCGTAGTCGCATGCATGCCTGCCCTCTCTTCCATAACAAATGTATGGCAGTCGGGTCGAGTCACCACTGAAGTCACACTCAGGGCGAGTTTCGTTCCATCGCCATGCGTTTCGATTTCTTACGTCCCGTTTACTAGTGTATGGAAGTGTGCCAAGACCGGTGTATAGATGTTCACTCTGTGATCGTGCAATCGCTGTCAAGGATAGACGGGTCTTCCTAGTTGGTGCGTCGAGCTTAATTTGCGCTTCTGTTTCAACGATTCCGCAAGATGGTCACGAGGACCGCAACTTGTCTGATTCCGTTGTGCCGCTTCAGTCCGGGAAGACTCTGGGTCCGATGACCAAATCACTAGCTCGACGGTTGTCCGTGTGAAGGGACTTGCTGAACGAGTGGTCACCGGCAAACATTCGGACGGTCTGAAGCTGGTGCAGCGCATTCTTTCGCATCAAGACTTTGTTGACATCGCTTGCCTCCAGTTGCGGAGAACTCTTAGCTCGACAACCAGGGGCATCATTGAATCAATTTCGGGTGTGATGCCCAGTAAGAAAGGCTACAGTAAATTGTCAAATATTATAAGTTACTGGTGGAGGCGACGTTGGTCACTACTCGGTGCTTGCTGGGTTCCTCAAGCGATAGTACATGGTCAACTCGGACGACTGCCTCCAGAAGTACTGTCGCACTGCAGCGAGAGTCATGTTGAGCGAAAGTACCGTGTCATTGCAAAGGATTTCATAAGTTTCCTCTGCTCGTGTGCGGAAGTTGTCTGTGGCCGGAGAACCCGATGCCATGGACGTGTCAACAGACGTGGAAGACGTCGACCCAGTTGTACCAGACAGCTTCTCTAATTTTTCTCTTACCTGGAATTCAGTGAGCTCGGGTCAATTTTCGGGGTACCCTCACCTACGTGATGAGTCAATTTTCGTACGCGAAGAAATTTGCTCGCAGTCAGCTTTGACTGGGCGCTAAAGACAGTCGGTGATAAGCACACAACATGGTTGGCGTACAACTTCACATACACATTCAGGAGTTCGGGTAGTTGTTCGCCATCGAGCTCTGGGATTGGCCAAGGTAGTAGGACAAAGCTAATTTTACTCGCATGCGGAACAATAGCCTTGTTCTGGAGCAGGTATTCCAGCAACCAGAGTGGCATGCTTCCTTCAAGGGCATATATGTCAGCCCAGGTAGTTGAGACACTGCCACGATAAATAGTTTTCCAGCCAGGATACGATTCATCTGACATCATCACCGTCATGTTGGGTGGGAGCGACAAAGTTGGTGCTTCGCTGGATGGGGGCGGGGACAGGGGAGTTGACAGCAGGATCTGAGTGGGTGTCCTCGCAGAGTTAGGTTCGTTGCCCTGCAATATGTCAAGTAAACTCTTAAAGAAGCAACAGAAACAAACCTCACCTCAGGAATGACGGGAGTATCCACAATAGCCCCAGCGTTGTTCGAGATTGGAGAGACTGGAGCAATATCGTTCGGTGTTCTTCGACCTGATGGCTTTCCGAAGCTTTTAAGGCGACCCATTAGGCCGCCTCCGGGAGTAACTGGAGTGACGGGTCCCGGGGAGTCACCAGTATGACGCGGGGGACTCCCAGGGCCTCCCCAGCCATAAGAATCACCGTCTGATAGCGCAGTGCTTGCCGTCGAGGATCGGCGAGCGCCGGAAGAAGAATATTCAGGCTCGCGGCTTGTACTCGGTGGTGGTATATCAAGGCCATGAGTTCGAATTGGACGAGGAACGGGCGGCTTATCGGACGAGGGTGACTGGGCAGTGCTGCTCATCGGTCCAGCAGTTTTCAATGGTATCATCGGAGCAAGTAAGGGGGAAGGCTTAGCAACCGAGGGCAAAGCAGGAAGAACGGCTGGCAATGCGCTTGGGGAGGAGACAACAGCTGCAGATGTTGGATGACGCGGTGAAGACCTTGGTACCTCGTGAGGCGAAAGTTGTGCAATTGGGCTATTGCCATTGAGGTTGAGGGCCGTTTCCCCCACGCTTCGGTAGAGGTTGGTGTGACTGGACTGACTAGGCTCTGAGCCGTGAACATCACGTTTTCGCCGAATGCGCTGCTCCTCCCGTACGAACCCCAGAAATAGATTACGGAGGACCCATTTTCCGATGTTAACTTGTGACCTTTATCAGTGTGTACTTTTGTAAGACAGTTCCATAAACGCACTTCTGAGCTCGTCGTTGAAGTGTGTGTCCGAATCAAAGCCTGCTTCATCGGCGTAAATTTCCGCTTCGAAGCATCGTTCATTGATATGCACGGTGAGAACTCCGGTCTTCGTGTCCACAGACGACCAGGCAGACACGACAGCCTCACCTTCGACGCGTTCTCTAACCGCCTCAAGAGCCTCACGAGGGCTCCATTCTTTATCACCGATTGCACTGCCGCTCTGCCGTCTGCTACGAGCGCTGTCATCCAAACTGCCTCGGAGGCTTGCAGTTTGCACATCTTCCTTCATATACGAACCACAACACACTCCACGGACAATATCCCATATAGCAACTTCACCCATCGTATCAACTGTCAGGGCATGCATGCGGTCATTTAACAGCGCTGCTCGCACGAGCCCACAAGAGCCTGGGATTACCATGTCCGGGTTGGAATTGATTGGAGTGGCTTCTGAGGCAAGCTCGCTTAGTTCCTGAGCAGTGTAGGATGCGTGGGTTTCATGAACAAGATCTTGGTCGATGTTCGGTATAGAGGTACGGCTTCTCAGAGCTTTTTGAGTGCTCGATGGCATGAGCGTAGTGGAGTGCTGAAAAGCGGCATTGAAAGGTGAGCGGCCGCCCGGACCGGAGACAACGGAAGCTGCGGAGTACAGAGTTGCCACCTCAGCGTCATGCCCTCGAGACATGAGCAACGTCGGTGAAAACGAACGATTCGGATAGGCGAGCCTGACGAGGGAAGAAGATGGGACCCCAGGATATGATGGGTGTTCGTCATCTTTGCGCTCTTGGCGTCGTGTGAGTGACTGTACACTGAACAACCTGTGAAATTACCTTGCGGAACTAACCAGGGTGGCTCCGCTTCAGTCGAGACGCCTCTGGTTGTAACAGTGGTGTCTGAAAACAAGTCTTGATCACCTCCCATGTCACGTTTAACCAACCGCTTGGGGATTTTCCAACGACTGATTTTTGAGTTTCCAGACGCCGTCCAAAGCAGTCCGTCATCGGCAGTGACGATCTTGTTTATTCCTTCCCCGCTCTCCTCACTTGGTTCTCGTGCAAGCACGATGCATGTGCCATCTGCAACCTCGGAAGAACCCTCGACGTCTACTTTACAAACAATCCCGGACTTATCCCCTGAATAAAAAGTTTTCAAGGACGGATGAGTGGAATGCAGGGACCACACCGAATCGGTATGGTAGGTGAATGTATGCAAGCAGCGTTGTGACGATAGAGACCAGAGCTTGATAGAAGCTACCCCACGATCAGGTCAAATGGGCACACGCGGTGGGCCTGCTCACCATCTGTGGAACCTGTAAGAAGCTGGAAAGGGGCTGTTAGAGTGTGTAAAGTGAACACGACGACGGACGTACATATCTAGCATCATCAGAAATCAAGATCGCCCGTATGTTGTCAGTATGACCGACAAGCTTCCCTGTTCGCTTTCCGGATCGAGGGTCCCACATTCGTACAACACGCTCCGGAGAGCCGCTAGCAATGGCGTGCCCGTACGGATCCGCTGCAATAGCATATATCGATGCTTTCGGTGCAGTTGCGTCAGAGGGGTTGAGGGTCAGTAGAGGCTGCGGCGTCGGTGAAGATAAGGTCAGATCCCATAGCTTGATTGACCGGTCAAACGAGCCCGAAACGATCCAGTTTGACTCGCGACTGGATGGTTGGTAAGATACAGAACCGACGATTTGCAGACAAGTTACCAGAAAGCAAGACAGCGGACATAGTCTGAGTGCGTGCCGATGATTGACGGGTCCGACAAAGGGGTTGAGTGTGGGTTCCACGCCTTGACGGTGCCATCCGAAGAGGCGGAGATCACTACGGTGCATTAACAGCATGGCGAGCGGACTGAGGGAGGAGAAACCGACCGGTCTGATTACAGTTGCAGAGAAGAATGTCATTAATCCAATCGGTATGCATCTGGGCGCATTGTCGAAACTGCGTGTCCTGGACACCCCATTGGATGAGGACGCGACGGGAATGGACGTCTGCCTTACCGCATTGAAATGAGGCGATTCGGAATCGAGTTCCCATTGGCGTTCATAGGGGATGTCGTCGTGGACGATGTCCCTGCGCCTCCTGCCCCCGCTTTCTTTGACATCCCCGAGAATGTCCCCATCGCGCCGTTCGTCCTCCTCCGTCTCCTCGGCCAAGGTTTCGTCTGCCATGCCTGTCAGCGACTCCCACCGGGTAGCACGGTTGCGGCGCGAGGTTGGCTTTCGCCTGGGCTTGAATGAGAGGCCCAGATCCCAGGAGATGACCTGGCCATCTCGGCTGCCCGAGTAGAGTATGCCCTGCGGTGAGGGACGGCTCTGGAGCTGGGTGGTGGAGTCGAGCGCGAGCGCGGTGACGCCGAGACGGTGTCTGTGCTGGCCGCTGCACCTGAGGGCGTGCTTCGGCTGGTGTTGCGCAGGGAAGAGGAGGGGGCGCGGTGAGCCGTGGCGGGGAAAGGCGAGCGGCGGGAGGCTGAGGCGGGGGACGTGGTCGGCGGGGGGCGGGATCACGTAGGACACCCGACGCCTGGACGGAGCCATGCAGCGCCGACCTGAGCGTGCTACGGCGAGGAGGAGGCGTCGCCTGTGATTGCGTAAGCAGGCGCTGCAACGCCTTCCCCCGGTGCACCATGTTCCAGCGCGACCCCCGCGCGGGCGCGTTCCTCGGCGGCGACCGCGTGTCTGGCCAGGACATCCGCGACCAGAATGGTGCGCGCGGCGTGCACCGCCTGTTCTCTCTCCGTGCTCACCCCCGCCCAGTCACCGCAGCGCTCTCCATCGCCAACATCGTCAAGAGCTCGCTGGGCCCCCTCGGCCTCGACAAGATGCTCGTCGACAACATCGGCGTAAGTTCGGCGCCCCCGTCTCGTGCCTCCAGTGCTCACTGCCGGCCAGGAAGTCACAATCTCCAACGATGGCGCCACCATCCTCTCCCTCTTGTCCATCGAGCATCCGGCCGGAAAGATATTCGTCGATCTCGCGCAGAAGCAGGACAAGGAGGTCGGCGACGGGACCACTTCCGTAGTTATCATCGCCGCCGAGCTGCTCCGTCGCGCCAACGAACTCGTCAAGGCCAAGATTCATCCAACGACCATCATCACCGGCTACAGGCTTGCCTGCAGAGAGGCCGTGAGGTTCATGCAAGACAACCTCGGCATCAAAGTCGACACCCTGGGACGCGAGGCATTGATCAACGCCGCAAAGACCAGCATGGCCAGCAAGATAATCAGCAAGTGCGCCCTCATGTCTTGTGCTCGTGTACTGGGTCTGATGGGATTTAAAGCGATGACGATCTTTTTGCTCCCATGGCCGTCGACGCAATGCTCGCCGTCAAATCAATCAACCTCCGAGGTGACATCAGGTACCCCGTCAAAGCTGTGAACGTGTTAAAAGCGCACGGTAAAAGTGCCAGGGAGTCCCTGTTTGTTCAGGGTTATGCGCTGAACTGCACGGTCGCCAGTCAAGGTCTGACCTTCCATTCCCTTTATTTTACCCATCAGGTCACATTTGTACCCAGCCATGAAAAAACGAATCACCAATGCAAAAATCGCCTGTCTCGATATCAATCTTCAGAAGACGCGAATGCAGTTGGGCGTTCAAATCCTCGTCGATGACCCCGACCAACTGGAACAAATCCGTAAACGGTTCGCTTCGTCCGTCTTTGGGCAGTGCCCATCGTGACAATTTTGACAGCGAGGCTGAAATAACTATCGAACGTATCCGGAAAATCCTCGCTGCTGGAGCCAATGTTGTTCTCACTACCAAAGGTATCGACGATCTATGTTTGAAAGAATTCGTAGAGGCTGGGGCGATGGCCGTCCGTCGTTGCCGCAAGGAGGATCTCAGACGCATTGCAAAAGCCACAGGAGGAACTCTAATTTCGAGTCTTGCGGATCTAGAAGGAAATGAGACTTACGAATCCAGCTACTTGGGCGTGGCGGATGAAGTCATACAGGAACGCATCTCTGACGACGAGCTCATTCTCATCAAGGGCACAAAAGTCGTCAATTCCGCATCCATTGTCTTGCGTGGCGCGAATGATTATATGCTGGACGAGATGGAGCGAGCGTTGCACGACACGCTGTCGATCATCAAACGGACACTAGAGAGCGGGTCAGTTGTTCCGGGCGGAGGTGCAGTCGAGTCCGCTCTCAGCATTTATCTGGAGAATTTCGCAACGACGCTTGTTAGTTTCCTCTGTCCCCTCCTTTTCTGAGGGCAGCCTACTGTTTCCTAACACGTTCCAGGGCTCACGAGAGCAGTTGGCTATTGCGGAATTCGCTGCGGCCCTGCTATCAATCCCAAAGCAGCTCGCTGTGAATGCAGCAAAAGACTCGACCGAGCTTGTCGCGAAGCTCCGGTCTTACCACAATGCAGCTCAAAGTGCTCCCGCTGGTGATCCAAAGAAGGTCCTCCTGCGGTATGGGCTCGATCTGGTGAACGGTGACGTCCGAGATAATGTCGCAGCGGGGGTGTTGGAGCCTACGCTGAGCAAAGTCAGGAGCTTGAAGTCCGCGTACGAGGCAGCCATTTCCCTCCTGCGAATTGATGACGCGATTCAATGCATACCTGGTGAGTGTTTGCGCGGTGGTCCGATGGGTTCCGTTTTGCTGATTGAACTTTTGCAAGAACCCAAACCGGACGCGGACGGGCATGGTCACTGAAGCGTGTTGATGTAGTACATTTGCATGTCTTGTTAATACATTGGCTTGTGCTAGTGTCCGAGTCACGTGACGTGTGAATGCAAAACGTTGTTCTCGAAAACGCTTACACGCGTCGACCTAGTTGCGCCTGTGAGCGGTCCGTTTTGGAATCCTTGTCCTCATTGACCCATCTCCTCGCGGTCTTTTCACGACCTGGAAGCCTTTTGAACGTTCATACTAGTTTCTACAGACGTCTGAAGCCTCTGGGCTGATGCTATGCAACAGGAAGGCTCCAAAGCCATTGCCTCCTCGGCCAAGTCTTCCCCTCAGATCGGACACCGTTTCAGGTCGCTGGTATGGACATGCCTCGACTATGATCTCGTTCAGTCTGCTGTGTTTTATGCCGAACGATATCACGTCATGGACGAACACGACCACGATGCACGCCATCTCTACGCGACTGCTCTCCTCCGCGCCCTCGAGCCCCATTCTGCATTGTATGTAGTAAGTGGCACCGAACAAGAAAAGTGCGGCGGTTGCCTAGAGATCAAAGGCAAGTGTTGTATGGCGCTTTCGCGCTACCGGCAAGCACGCGAGGCACTGGAGGCTGCTCTAGAAAAGGCGGACCACGTTCCATCGCGTGCGTGTGTAGCTGATCTGCCTTACAATCTTCTGATCCATTGTGCAGAGTCAATGGGACCCCGAATATCACGCGTGTTTCCCGAAGAGGCGGCCCTTCGCTGTCGAGCAGGAACCATGGCGTTGAAGGGCAATCTACCTGAGAAAGCTACTGCTAGTTTTCGCCAAGCACTGGCATTGAATCCACTGCTTTGGGAAGCGTTCGAGGGATTATGCGCGCTCGGTAAGTGGTCTCGTATGGCCCCTCGAAGGGAAATTTATCCGAGCACGCAGGCACTGCACCTGAAGTTGACGAAGTCTTTCCACCTCGGCCAGTACCGACTAGACAAGTACCTCCTGAAGAACCCTCAGTGAAGGCTAGGCCCGCACCAATCGTGACGGGTGCCGGGTTCTTTACCCCCGGGGCAGCTGAAAACAATACGGACGTCCAGGGCTGGAAAAACCCTCCGAAAGTGTTCCGAATAGAGCCATCGTATGCGCCGCACGATTCATTGTGAGTTGGTATGTTCAATTCAGATGGCATCACGGTTTTTACGCAATCCCAGAGTTACCAACGACTCGCTCCTCCAAGCAGACGGACACTTTTTCCAGCAGATCGTTCCCCGTGGTCTCCGGGTGGAAGATGCGCCGGTTGGCCCTTCCCAATTTCCTCCTCGGCCTCTTTCATCGGCGGACGAGACTGGACCTGTCCAGAAGCGTCTGCGACCAACAACCCGCCAACGGAGTGTCGATCTGGCAAAATCTAAAGCATCCAAGTTAGTAGTAGACGAACCCTTGAAAAAGGCACGCGCCCGCCCGGCCTTGAAGTTTGCTAACATCTTCTCATCACCCGGTCGTCGTTCTCAGCCTATCCAAAATTTGAGGAATGCTATTGGAGGCGGAAAGAGTGAACGACATCTCGGGAACAATGGCATTGGTCCGCGACGCAGCACGCGGCTGTTGAGTGGAACTACGAGCAAACAAGCTGGAAAGGTCAGGGTCTTGTCACGCTATTACACGACGTCCGTCGATTTTTGATTCGCTCGCTTTAACTGCAGCACCCACCACTGCGAGAACGTCGACGCCAAAACGCAGTCTCGCGGTCGCACTCGATAGTATCCGATCTCGATGAGGACACTATTGCTCCTGTAGACGTGGCATCGTCTACCTCGCCAGCATCGAATACCCAATCACATCACTCTGATACTTCCCCAGCGCCGAGCCATTGGACTCCTGCTGATGAGCGAGCCGCTCAAGAGGCGTATGAACAAGAAATGGCTGACTACTACATCTACGATCTCATGCGACGATTTGCGCGCGCTACGAGGGCGATGTCCGTTTATGATTGTTATGCTTGTCTAATGGAACTAGAACACATGCCTTCCGCACACCAGCAGTCATCGTGGGTGTTGTCCATGGTCGGCCGTGCGCACTATGAACGATTGGAGTATGCTTCTGTACGTAACCTGGTCGCTTCATTCCATCCGGAGCGGTCGATTTTTGTCATTGTGACTTACGTGCACCCTTAGGCTGAACGGGCTTTCAGGGCTGCTCGTGCGCTGGAGCCCTATCGGGTCTCCGACATGGAGGTGTACTCGACCCTCCTGTGGCATCTGCAACAGAACGTCCAACTTTCCTTTCTAGCCCAGGAGCTGATGAGCATCAACCCGCGCTCGCCGCAGGCATGGATCGCTGCAGGCAACCTGTTTTCGCTCCAAAAAGAGCGACCGCAAGCCCTGACGTGTTTTCGGCGTGCAGCGGAGTTGGACCCGAGCTGTGCATACGCGTTCACGTTGAGTGGGCACGAATCGATTGATGAAGACATTGACAAAGCAATTGCGTTTTTCCAAACTGCATTGCGTGCTGACCGACGGCACTACAACGCCTGGTACGTACCCAACCAATCGGGTTTAGAAGCCGTAGAGCTCATTACATCAATGACAGGTATGGGCTAGGGACGTGTTATCTGCGAACAAGCAAAGTCCGGCTCGCGGAATACCACTATCGGAAGGCGCTCGAGATCCACCCTCGGAATGCGGTGCTTCTCGGATGCGTGGGGGTGGTGAGTCGATTTCATTTGCCCATGCTGATAAGGGAGTGTTCCTTTTTGATTGGTCGACGTGTGTATCACAGACCGTAGAACGTCGCGGAGATAAGGTTGCAGCATACAGCCTGTTTGACCAGGCCGTGCGACTGGCGCCCGACAATGCGCTGGTTCGCTATCGACGAGCCAAAATGCTTATTTCAATGAAACGATACAAGGTGGGTGCACGACGGCGGTGTGTATACAGGATGGTGGGGTTCTTATCTATCGGTGAACAGGAGGCAATCGAAGATTTGCACAAACTTCGCGATAGCTCGCCAGAGGAGTCGAATGTCGTCTTTCAGCTCGCCAGAGTGTATCGACTGGTCGGAGACGAGGCAGAGTCGGCGCATTGGCTCGCCATTGCACGCGACATATCGCCGAAGAGCACCAGCAAGCTGAAGAAGATCATGGACACGGTCAAGGACGACGAGGCGGGGGAGGACCAGATGGACGAAGGCTGAGCGGTGGTGGCGGCATTATCGCGTGACCTGTAATGATTCAGGGTGTTGTGACATATTTATACTGTGGCTGTGAGGGGCTTCGTTCCGAGGTCTTGAGTCACCACAAAATCTCGGTATTTCAAAATTGCTATATAAATGGCCGTCCCCCCGGTGCCAGTTCTCCTTGCCCTTTTCCCCCCTCCCAACACCATGTCCTCATAGTCATCCCGCGCTGTCGCCGTCCCGGTCCCCGTCTCCATTCCCTGTTGCATCCTCCCCGCGAATGCACCTTGCCTGAAGCATGGTCAACAAACTCGCCCGAAAATCCAACAACGGCACCATCCTGTTTGAGCCCTTCATCGTATATCGCATACACTGCTGAATTCGCTCTCGGTCCTGGTCTGTATTGCTCGAATCTTGATGACCGGCATCTGACGTCCGTGTCACGCGCCAGACACCATACACTCCCGCGCCAACTACCCCCTTTTCCCCCGCCTCTCGCAGATGTCGTCAGAGCATTCCAATCTATTCACAATGGCTCGCAGCAAGTTGCATGCCGCCATAGGCGGCAAGGACAACTGTAACCTTCACCGCTGGGTTCTCCTTAAAAATTCGGTGTTTCGCTCACAATCTCCCCCCACACCATCCGTATTGAGCGGTCCAGCCAGCTCCGTGTATGTGTTTCCTGAAGATGTGCCAGACGAGGAAGGAGATGTTCCCGAACCAGACTCATTCATGTTCCCCGACGCCAGCAGACTCATTCCTCGAGGTGACAGTGATATGACTGTTTCCGAGGCCGAATGGCTCGATTCCCTCTTGGAGACGCTATGCGAAGGCGAAGAGGACGAGTATTGCACAGATTCAGACGTGCAGGTTTCCGTCGTTGCTGGAGAGGAAGACGACGACGCATCCCTGAGCCCGTTGATGTCCCCCATGTCGTCCTCGGACGACCTTCCTAATCAGCAAATACATTGTTCGCCGCCCCCTGTTGTGCCATATCCTGTTCCATATCCACTCTTGCACCCGCCACTCGTTCGGCCATATGAGCTTGGTCCTAGCGTCAAGTCTCACTTGGTTTCCCCCCCACTAGTCTGTGGCGCGCGCTCTCGTTATGATATCGACGAGCTGGACGATCTCTCTGTGCCAGAAGCAATAGAAGACACTTCTGACGACGAGTCCGACGCTCCCTCGACCCCGTCGCTAGGCCGGTCCTCCGACCTTCTCTTCGGAAGCGCGCTCGCGGGAGATGGACAGCTGCGGTCTGCGCCGGACGTTTACATTCGCACGACAGGTTCGGTATATGATTGTTTTGAGCTTGACCCACTTCCATTTGCAGAGATTTGTATAATGTCTAGGAAAGAGTGCTAGCCAGTGCAGCCCTGTCTACCGTATAATTTGCCCGCCTTGGTCGCTTGTTGATATGCTAGTTCGTTTTTGTATCGTAGAGTTTTGGCTCTGAGAGAGCACGAATAGACGGTGACATGGGCCTGCGCTCGTGGAGCTCTGGCGTGTCCCAGAACGCGGCACCCTGGAGCAACAGGGTGGTCCGTGCGGCGAACTGCACCGAGAGGTTGTTGAACGCGCTCGGAAACGCTCTGGACGCGGGAACAGGTCGACGTTCCGCAACGCGCGCTGCAGCGCCGCACCGCGTCCCCCGTGTGAGCGACATCTCACCCGCGTCGGACACCGCCAATCCGCGACGCACCTAGCCTCAGCAAGCACGGACACTCCTTTTCCAGCTTGGAACCAACGTCGCTGTCCGTCCCCCGTCAGGTCGCCAAAAGACGCCCTCGGTGATCGGTACACACGCACTTGTCGACATAGGTGCTGAACTGGTTCGCAAGAAAGACCGTGTTGCTCAGGCCGTCAAGCGTCCAGTTTGCGCGAACGACCTCCTCATACAGTTTCAGCTCACAATGCGGCATGTATAGGACCGTGGGACAGTCCAGCGAGTACCGGGCACCCTAGATACACCCGCAATTTAGCCTGAAACCGGAGCTAGAGAGGTGAAATCGCTTGCCTGAACGTGATCCAGACGCCGCATGCCGACGGCCTGGAACAGCTCGTCATCCGCATCCGTGAATACAGGGTCATACACGAGAACGTTGCTCGCGTTCTGGGATGCACTCTTTAGTGAGGGACCGGCCGTGCTTTCCGGATCTACGCACGATGTTTGAACAGGCGCACAGATCGCTGAGCAGCGCAAGCTGCGCACGGGCGTCCCGCGACGACGACGGGCTCCCCAGTCCAAGGCACAGCACCTTTCGGGGTTCAACGTGGGCGTCGCCAAGCGCCTTCTGGAACGTTTCTTATCGTCACGAGTGGGGACAGCGTCACGGGTGCTTTTGCAGAAAATACGTACCTCTGCAGCACAGCGACCACCGGCCATCAGCCGCGAGCTCTTGCGTTACGCGAGCCAGCAGTTCGGACGGCGTTGCGCTGGCACGCCCCTTGTCCCTTCCCTTTCGCTTCTTGCGAGGACCGACGCGCGTGAATGACTCGTACGCGAACGAGTCCGGCGCCTGCATGACTCGTCCCCGCAAAGAAAAAGAGGGCGTGTGCTTGACGGGCAAGCGGAACCATCTCACATGACCGGGTATCCCAAGAAAAGCGGACATGTTCCGACGCACGATAACGCGGGCACAGCAGCTCGCCAAGCTAACTAGACCGTCTGAACCGCCCACAGGTCGTCCCCCAAATGCGTAGCGATTTCCACGCCAACCCCCTTGTTGACCTTGCGCATGTCCTCCGTGCCCAGCTTCGTGATCCCGACGGCCACCGCATGCTCCTTCCCTTCTGCATGGACCGCGACGAGCGAGTCGGCGGGGATTTCGTGCTCCGCCGGTGGGAGGTATCCGCCAGCAGACGTGAGGCCCGGACACATCATGTGCGCCCCCGCGAGCAGGAAACGTATCGCGCCGCGGTCTATACCAACTTTGGGCAGCAGGACCGGATCTACGGGGGAGGGGAAACGCTAGCGGGCGTTCGGGACGACCGGACGGCGCGTGGACCTACACTTGTGGAGCAACCGCAGGGTCGGGAAAAAGGGTCCGTCAAAGTGCTGAAAAAACAGCGGCTCGGCGTTGACGGTATATATCGAGATGTGCTCTCTGCTGTCTCGTCCGGCGTGCTCACATCCACTGATCGGCGGTCATCGAGAGAGAGACACGCACCACTTGACATGCGTCAGTGACTCTTTCTTTGGCCATATCTGCTCCAGCGTTTCAGGCTCTAGTTTCCACTGTGCAAGCACCGCAGCCCGAATCGATCGTTGGACGGAAGATTTGGGTGGGGTCTGGCTTGCAATGTCACTTGACGGCGAAAACCTGCAAGTCCCAGTCAGTGGTCTGTCCCGCATCTCGAGGCGTCGACGTGGCTACTTTTTGAACATGGCGGTGATCAGCTGAGTGTGGCCAGGGCGATCTTATCAGGTATCACCTCAGCGATATTCTACATTATTTTGCCATCCATGACGTATACTAATACATTAGATGTGAAGCTGTGAGGAAAATTCGATAGCAAAGTGAGGAAAGTCGATAGAGTGAAGATAGTTCAACGTCTGGAGTATGCTGAGCGGCATGCATTCGTGTCAAACAAAAGGAGCGCGATATGAGACAAAAAAAAAAGAAAGAAAGAAAGAAAGAAAGTGGTGCGCAAGCACTTTCTATGAAATATCCTCGTCCTTGTCTTCTAGTTGCGACGGCTTCAACAACCCGGGCACACGCATTGCGAGTTCTCGCTCAGCTTGTGCCTTCATCAACGCCTCGGCTTCCTTCTCCTCGAGATATAGTTCAGCATTATCGCCAGAATAGAACTCTTTGAGCTGGATAAGGAAGTCACGTAAAGCAAGCTTGAATCGGTTGATGTCGCTGTGGAACTCTCCCAATCCAGTGACAAAGACTTGGACTTGGGCGCTGCATCACAGCCAGGTCAGCAAAGAGACGTCACCAATAACGATGAACCTACTTGTGCACATGAGGAAATGCCGTCTTGAGTAAATTGGCGCAATACTCCTTGAGGAATAACGAATTGGATGTGCTCGGGTCAGCCGCTTGTGTCGGATTGAATAATGGAGATTGGATTTGGTTTGTCTCGACAAGCTGGAACATCCGTGCGAGGAGAAGACTCTGAAGCTTGAATCCACTCTTGTGGTCGGCGTCCGTGAGGACAAAGAAGATGTCCTGTAAGATGCTCAGGAAGTATTGCTGGAAAAAGGCGTTGCTGACGGCAGGCTCTGCGCTTGCAAAATTGTTGACTACCTCGAGACACACTAAACGACCTCAATAGGGGCTGACAAAAATAAAAACATTAACCTACAGTTTAGCCCCGTGTCCGCGATATCCCGCATGGTATGCTTGATCGCCCAGATGATACTGTCCATGAACAGCTTGAATTGAGTCGGTGGTATTCCAAGGAGAGCTGCGGTAGGACCTTAGGACGGCGCAGACGTAAGCAACAGCAGCACGCTTACCAGGGAAGCAGTTGAGGTTAATGGCCCTTAACAGCTTAAAGAAACCAACGCGGTGCTCCGGAAATTCAGAAAAGTCTTGATTGATCATGTTGAGTGTGGGTTCGAATACAGCATCAAGGATGGCGGGAACTTGCGGCGTAAGAAGAGGCTGAATCACCAGAGAGCTCAACGTCCACCCCGTAATCATAGATGAAAACTTACGCCCAGGCGGCCTGTGATCGTTGCCATCACATTAAGAACCTCAGCGTCCCGCGCAGTAGGCACATTGCGGTTATAATCGCCAAGGATTGCATCCAGGAGTGGTGGCATAAAATTGACATTCACGGCGTCCAGATCCTCTGCCTTCCTGATATATGTCTCCATCAGCTTCAAGATCTCCTTCTTCACCGTCCGCAGTTGACGAATCTTTGGCGTCTTAGTTGCGATCACTCCTGATTAAAGGTGTCGGTAAGGGGACAACAAGTGCAATGTCAACGCCGACCTTCCCGCGCAACCGTCTCGCTAATGATGCCACTGACAGCTTTGTAGAGACCAAGCATGTCAAGGAATACGCGGCCAACTTGGGGTAAATAGAAGCTTCCGATGGAGGTGCACGCAGAAACGTTGGTCTTCAACACGTTCGAGAGGATTTTGATGTTATCAAGGTTGCTCAACACATCAATGTTCTGTGCAGCTTGTGCCATCAGAGAGTCCCACTTCGAGAAGCGGATCAGTCAGTGAGCAAAAGAAACGAAACGAACCCTTACGGCGTTGTTAGGCAACTCCATCAGCTTCGCAATCAACTTCTCTTGTTGAGGTTTGTTCGGCTGGGCGGAAATCATGTATCCGACTGCCTCATAAAAGGTGTGCACCTTGCAAGAGATAATGTTAGTTCGTGCAATGTGGAGTCGAGAGACCGGCATGTATACTTGTTGAGGCGACAAATCGACGGTAATTCTGTGCAATAGCCGTAGAATTTCGTCGATGAACGGTTCTTGCTCTCCCGACTGTTGCATCACGAAATGCCGACGACACTTCTGTGCAATCTTGATAAAAGTATCACAGGCCATGTCCTGGACACCTGCAGGACAATCATTCAGTCCAGTTCAATGGAGGCTATCCGCGTTGAGCACCCACCTTCATGTGTTTCGTGCATGAACTCAAACAGCTTGTTGACTACGGTCTTCAGGAACTTCCAGTGGGCTTTGAGGAAGCGCGGATATTGTCCGACGATATACATGATGTCCGACGCGACGACAGCTTTGTTATCCTTCCCTCGTTTGATCTCACATAATCCAAGTAGGTCCTTGATCACGGTGACCAGGAATCGTTTCTCAGTTTCCTCGTCTAAAATGGGTTTATTGACGCAAGCGTAGACCAAGAAGGACGGGTGGCCACTCACTCATCGCGCCAGAGATACTACCAATTGCCCAGCAGAGCGTGTTCAAGTTCTGCCAACTCCATTCTGTGCCGTCGACTTGCTTCGCCAGCTTTTCCGTCAATATGTTTTCCGTGTCAACGACGTCTAGATGGGTGAGGTATACTAGGAGTTCACGCATCTGCTTGTAAAGGACGATGGTGTCAATCTCTTTCATGAACTCCCGGACAATCTCCCCTTCGTCGTTTTCAACAATGAGAACCTGAGGCTCCTTTAGAGAATACTGGAGGGAAACAAGATGTTCTTACCTCCTCTGGCTTGACCATACGTTCGATGACAACAAGGCGGAGGTTGCTCAAGACATCGCTGTAGATATTCTTCCGCAGAGACATTCCGTTGAGCACGCTGGTAGTTCCATTTCCAAGGCTCAGTCCCATGAGTAAACCGCTATCTCCGATGGGCAGCGCCTGGATTTCATCGTAGAGCTCGGCAACCAGCTTTGACCAGTATTCAAGAGTGATCTTGAATATTTCACGTTCGTCGACTTGTGATACTTTGACCATGTAGAGATGAGCATTGAGTAGCACGTCGCGATTCGCTTCCGTTTCAACGGCTCGAAGGTGGTTGGACAAGAAGTTACTCAGGAATAGCGCAAGGTTGAGGACGAGCTCTTGACCCGAGTCAGAGGCGGATGCATAGGCGGCGGCGATGTTGGTTGAAGGGGGAATCATCCGATTTACGGATGTCATCACCATAGCAAACAATATCACGAATTTGGGATCATACTCTGGTCCCACGTTGAGGCCGGCGATTTCAGCTAAACACTTTAAAGTCACGTTGCGAAACTCTGGAGCTTCGAGAAACTGCGCGGATTAGCATGTGAAAGGAAGAAATGGACAAGCACTTACGCGATTGAGCAGAAGATCGATGATGGTCGTCTCGAAGATATAACCAAGAGGTATCCAGTTCAAGAACCTCAGCAGCGTCTCTAGAGTGGCCTTGATCAGACTCGTTTTTTGTGCTTCTTCGAGAACTTCGGAGCAGAGTTTGAAGATCTCGCTGAACTCCCCACACATCTGATTCTTGAGATTCTTAATCTTAGTCTGAGTCATTTGTTCTGCGGAATAGTCAAAGACTTCCTCAGACAGAAGACGTAAGATGACCATATTGTTCTCGCATAGAGAGAGGTTGGTTTTTGAGGACTCGACTAGTTCGGTTATAAAAGTCGGCCAGTTATGTGGCCACTCTTGCTTTAGAATCTGGAGACGATATCATGTGTGGCGATAAAAATATGCTATGAAATGGAATCTCACTTGGACCAAGGCAAGGTTGAGTTTATTGACAAAAGTCTTTTCCTTCCGCATAGTGATCTCGTCCGAGGCGACCTTGACGGTTATGCCGACGACGAAGTTCCTAATGCCTGAGGACGATATGAGTAGTATATCAAACGGAGACCCGGGGAACGATGGATACCTTGCCGCTGGCCATCAGGGAGGGTTTTCCAGCGTGTGGTGATAAGTTTCTCGAGGATCTGCAGACCGATGTACTGAAGAGAGGATGAGATGGATAGTGCGCTGGTAGTGTGGTGAAGACCTTTGACTGTTGAAATGACGATCTCTCCATTATCTCCGGGACTCTTGTCCATGCATCTGGGTGTTCCTCCAGCTGAGTGAGGACCTGCTGAGCCATATGTTGCTGGGAGGAGGTCAGGATGATGGCGGAGGAAAATGACGTGCAAAGATGCAGACCTCCTGGCCGTGACTGGTATAAAATGCCATCGCGACCTTGTCCAGGAGAGAGACATCGAACTCCTTGGAGAAGTCTAGCAGGCTCTAGCGACGAAGGATGAGCATGGGGGTGGTCGGGAGGGAATAGGTGCGCATATATACCTCCATGGGTGGATTAGGTCTTGAAGCAAGGTGTGAGATGGCAGGCGACGCCGACGACAGCGAGAGAGCGGGCGAGCACGTCGTTGGGCGGGTTGGATGACGACGACGACGACGACGCTGGGCAGAGGGTCATCTAATCGTATTATGTAATCCATCTCACGCGTTCGGGCATTGCAACGCGCGAAAGACACTGCACGACCGCGACGGGAATGGCGCAGGAAGGAGAGGCACCGGGTCTTTCGACGTCGCCACCTCCAATTCCGAGTGTCCCACCATGTCGTACGAGGGCGCCTCGCTTTCATGTCTCCTCGCGGCCACCCGTGTGGTCCACCAAGACCGCTTTGTCGGCCACGTTTCATCTCCAACCACAACGTGCGCTTGCAATCGGGCTCGGTCTCTGTTCCCCTGATGGTCTGGAGCCGCATTGAAACGAGTCAAGCAACGAGACTTGCCAGCACGCGTGTGCTTGGGAGCGTCATGGTTTCTACTCTCCGTGTGACAACGTGGTGTGGTAAAATGGTACTTCAAGACTGTAGCACATACACTCAAGGTATAGGGCACTTTACGTGCCAGGTAGAAGGATGGTACATCGAACACGAACCTCTGGTCAGGTGCGAGTTCCCACTGGGAAGGGATGATAAAGAAAACCGAGACATGTCAGTAACATTAAAGCCGAGTAGACTGTCGTGTCTACCCGCTCTTCTGAGCCAAAGAGAGTAAATCACCAAGTTCAACCATAATCTGGAGAACAGAGGCGATGTTTTCGGGATTATTGGGCCCCGGGGTTACCCCTATAGTCTGGGATGCCAGCCTGCTGGAAGTCGCAGAGGTAGTGGTAGTGGACGTCGTCGGAGGGGGGGTATATGCTTGGGTACTCGTCGTGGGAGTGTAGGCTGGGGTGCTCGAGGTTGTAGGTGTGGGGGTATAATCAGGAGTGGAGGTGGTTGCTGGGGGGTCCCAGGTGGTGCTGGGAGGTGTCCAGGTTGAGGACGCCTGCTCTCCGTCGTTGAACCACCAACTGCCGTATAGCACCCCTTCCGTTAGGGGAGCAAAGTATTGAAATAGACCTTCGGAAAAGTCCAGGCCGCCAAAGGGGCATCCTACACACTGGTCAGGCAGGAGATAATGTGAGCATTTTCAACAGGAGAGGGATGTGGCCAAACCTCATCCACGATTAAAGCCGGAGCAGTCTTTCCGCCGTATTGGATGGTGATGGAACGGAAACAAAGAGGGCCAGGGTATCCGCTGCCGTATTGCTCAATGTTGAGTGCTACGATCTGAGATATCTTGATCAGTTGTTAGTACGCGACACGGCATGCCGACCATGCTCACCCAATCGCTGGGTTTACTGTAATCGCCGCAGGCGCCTCTTCGGGTGCACACGCGCGCGTAAACATCTCATTTCCTGCAAAGAATAACGCAGGACTCACAAACCAACCTCATAATAGGTAAATCGCGCGTTAGAGTAGTATTGACGCTTGTGGAGGTTGACATCCCCCCGAGCACGGAGGGCGATTTCATGATGGTGCCCAGTCCAACGGGCAGTAACGAATGGAAGGATGAGGGAGAGAAGGGCGCAGACCGTCGAGACCATGCGATGCATGTCAGCAAGGCTGCCGCTGTGTCGCAAACGAGTGGGATCCAGCAAGGAGTTGTATGGGCTGATTGAGGGAGAAGACGGTCTGACAAGGTCTCGTTGCCAGGCAACAACCGTCGGGCAAATTTGTGTCGAGCACCAGCACCGTCGTGAAACATATGATTATGAATTGACAATGGCACCTCAGCAGTAAATTTGCATCAAAAGAATGACATGGGTATGGCTCAAACTAGAAAGACTCGGGTCCGTTAGCGCTCGTAATATCGAGACGTCCATCTATGATATTAGCATGTCATCTTACTTTTACTCCAACCGCTCCTCTAACGATGTCTGGTAACAGCAAGAGAAAAAACAACGCCTACTCCGCGTTTACTGCGAACCAAGGCAGGCAACCAAGAGCCTACCGGCTTCCACCAGAACCATGTTCACGCTGGCAAGAACAGACCCATCGGGGATGGGCCCGGCAGACTCAGAGACAACGCCGGTGGTCGTTTGGGTGGGGGATAAACTAGAGGTGCCTGAGCTAATGGTGGTGGAGTTGGAACTCGAGGAGCTGGTGGGCAGACCAGACGTAGTCGTCGAAGGCGATTGCGAAGTTGTTTGTGAAGCGAGTAAGGAAGTAGCGGGTATGTCCACGCTGGTAGTAGGTAGCGAGGGGGGAGAGGAAGATGATGCGGGGGAGGAGCCTCCGGATCCGTACTCCCATGAACCAGACAGAGTTCCGACCGAGATGTCGGCGAAGAACCCAAAAAGACCCTGCGAGAGATCGAGGCCAAAATCTGGACAACCGGGGCACTATTGTCGTGATGGTATTCAATGGGAATGAAGAAAATGATACCAACGACTACATACCTGATCCACGATAGTGGCCGATGTTGTTTTTCCATTGGCCGTGATGGAGATCGACTGGAAACAGCTTGAAGCTTTATCGAAATTCTAAAGACGAATTAGCCTGTCGCCTTACACGAGCCAGGGGAAACATGCCACTGCGCTGAGTGCGACGACCTGAGTACAGATGAATGTGAGTATGGCATGGGACCAAGACGAAGGGTACACACGGGATCACCCGGACCGTTAGTTATGCCACAAGCACCAAGCCCAACTGCATAGAAGGTGAAACGAGCGCCGTCAAAACGCTTGTAGAGGCCGATTTCTCCAGGACTGCGACGAGCAAGGTCGACGTGTCGACGTGCGTGGTGCTGGCCCTGGTGCGTGTGAGCAAGAGAAGGAGAAACAAACGAGATCGCAAAAAAGAGGGCCAGCGCGAGACCGGCGAAAAGTTGCATGATTGTAAGGAGCGGTTGGGCGCGTTGGGCGAGAAAATTGGACACGGGAACAGACACAGAAAGACAAGGACGAGCGAGCACGGTCGACTGGGAGACTGGTGCACAGCCGTTATGTTATTGATTACATCAGCGTAACGCAGGAATGACATTGGCGAGACGCCGGTACGTCTGCAAAGAGTGCAAGTTGGCGCTCGCAATGCAACAGACTGCCAGGCAAGACAGCGACAGAAACGAGCTCCTCTCCGGGTCCCACCGGTGGGAGGACAGGCAGAGCTGCACGCCGGCGAGGCGAGCAAACAAATATTTAGACTTGACAATTGTAGCATTGGCGAGGCGAGACATGTACGCCTATTTCTACCATACCCGCGTTTTAGTATTTATGCGCCGCAGCCTCAGCTCCGAAGCGGCTGAATAACCGTAACCTAGGGCAAAAAAATTCCTTGACATGGTCTTGCAAAAACATCGTCGAGGACTTACCGTTATAGACTTGAGCACTTCGTCGACCAGCAGCACGGGCGCGCTGAAATACAATACTGCCTTCCACTCTGCCCAGTTGAGCGGTGTGATCGCGAACAGCGATGTAAAGAATGGGATGTATAAGATCCCAAAGTGCAGTGCCATACTCAACGCAATGGCAGCCACAAGGAATGGGTTCTTCCAGACCGGTAAACGGAGCAGACTTTCGTTCTCTGACAGAGAATTCATGGCGTTGAACATCTCCACTGTAACTAGAATCGAAAGGCTCATGGTTGTTGCGCGTCGGGCCATCTCGTTAGCGAACATCTCGCATCCAATTTCGGGGAACATGGTTGGGCATTGATGGAAGTGGGTCTAGTTCCTGTTTAGTCGCGTGGTCCGTCGAAAGGCGTGATCCACTCACGAGCTGGTGGAACGTAATTCGTGGTCCTCCAGAGTAGTAGATGAACCACCATGCATACCCAAATACGGTGGCGCAGCCGACATATATCCCAATGACCAGATACCGGAAGAATAGCCACTTTCCAACTAGTGGCTCCTTGGCATTCCGCGGGGGTACACGCATGATGGAGTGATCAGCAGGGTTGAATCCGAGAGCAGTCGCCGGTAGACTGTCCGTAACGAGGTTGACCCAAAGCAGCTGCACAGGGATCAACGCCTCCGGCATGCCCAGCAGCACAGTCAGGAAGATACTAGCGAGCAAGGTAAGCAGTATCGCTCGCCATGCAGAGATGAACCATACCTGACAACCTCACCAATATTGGAAGATATAAGGTATCGAATAAACTGTTTGGTGTTATTGTATATGAGCCTGCCTTCTTCCACGGCCTGCTCTATCGTCATGAAATTCGAGTCCGCGAGAACCATGTCTGCCGCCAACTTGGCAACATCGGTGCCACTGCCCATGGCGATACCAATGTCTGCTCTCTTCAGCGCGGGAGCGTCGTTAACGCCGTCGCCCGTCTAAATGATTCGCAATGAGTTGCTGGATCAGGAGATGGACGAGAAAGTTCTTGCCATAGCAACAACCATCCCGAGTCCCTGCAGAAGATCGACCAGTTGACTTTTGTGTCCTGGCTCCGTCCTGCTGAACAAGCTCGCGCGCTGGACGGCCTGTATTTTCTCCTCGTGGCTGAGTGCGTCGAGCTCTTGTCCCGTGTAGCTTTTGCCCGTCAGGTCCTCGTCTTCGTGGAATATCCCGATCTGACGACATATCGCCTCACCAGTGCCTCTGTTATCACCCGTGATACAAATTACACGGATCCCTGCAGCTCTGCAATTGGCGACAGCCAGGCGGACCTCGGGGCGTGGAGGATCGAGCATCCCAACCAAAGAAACAAAGACAAGGTTTTGTTCAAAGCGAGCATAGTCCTGCGTGTTCTGGCTGACGTAGTGTGTGGCGTCTGTGTCCTTTGCATCAACATAGGCCATGGCGAGCGTTCGTAGGCCATTGGAAGCGTAAGTACTGGTCTGTGCAAGGATGGCGTCCCTTAGTTCAGATTTCAAGGGAACGATCCTGCCATGGACCATGACAGACGTGCACCGTTCTAAAACGGACTCTGGAGCGCCCTTGACGAACAGGGCACCGACCCCGTCGAGGCGGACCAAAACTGACATCATTTTGCGGTCCCGAGAGAATTCAAAAGTTAACAAACGGGGTATATTGCGCTCAAAGTGCTCGCTGACGGCGCTTGCCCGAGCCGCACGAGTCATGAACGACATCGATTTGGTAATTTCAGTGTCCGGACAGCCTAACTTCTCGGCGAGAACCTTCAGTGCAGCCTCTGTAGGTTCTCCGACATTACTGTAGGCGTCCTTTTCCTGGAAAACGACGAGTAAGCACGGTCCTGCACGGGCAAAGTACTGCGCACCGCCTGGTATATAATCTTTGCGTCGTTACACACGGCGCAAATTTCCGCGAGTCTGCGAATAGGATCAAGAGTTAGATCAGATCTCTTACCCCCAGAGGACAAAACGGATCCGTGTGGCGAATACGTGGTGCCTTCGACCCGGTATTCCGATGGAGTCAGAGTCTCCGCATCGATTATGATAAACTGGACAGCCCACGTGAGTCAGTGCAGCCAGGCTGGCTGGGTAACGATATACCTTGGAGACGCTCATTTGGTTTGTGGTCAAAGTGCCGGTCTTGTCGGAGCATATGACGTTGGTGCAGCCCAAAGTCTCGACACTAGGCAGATTTCGGACGATGGCGTTTTTCTGAGCCATTTTCTTGGTTCCGAGGGCCAAACAAGCAGTGATGACGGCAGCAAGGCCTTCGGGAATGGCAGCCACGGCCAGCGCGACAGCAATCTTGAAGTAGTAGATTGCACCTTTCAACACACCGTGATGGGAAGGATCCCAAAAGTGACGGAAGTTGACGAGCCAAACCAGAACACATATTACGGATATCACTTTGGCAAGCATATCGCCAAAATCGTCAAGTTTACGTTTCAGGGGCGTTTTATCGCTGATTTGTTGAGATATGGAGTGGTGAATGTGGCCCATGGCGGTCCTTTTTCCAGTAAATGTGACAACAGCGAGTGCTGTGCCATTTACGACAGTCGTTCCCTATAGAAGGGTGAGGTGGAATGGAAGATGAACAGGAGGACATGCACACACAGAGAAGAGCATGTTGGTCATATCCTGCTTGACGGCTTTGGAGTCTGGAACGACGTCGATGGACTTGTTGACGCTGCTGCTTTCACCAGTAAGAATTGCCTGGTCTACGCGGAAACTGCTGGATGAAATTGAGAAAAGTCTGCAGTCAGCAGGAACTTTATCCCCGACCGCGACCGACACAATGTCACCAGGGACGAGGTCAAAGGCGTGTATGCGAGCCAGGTGGCCGGACCGGAGTACACTGGCTTCATCGGGAGCGTATTCCTTGAGCGCCTGGAGGGGAGAGTGAGGGAAAGGCGGACGAGGGATGAGAGGGGCTTACGTCGATGGCTTTTTCGGCATTCGTTTCCTGGACAACACCAACGACCGCGTTGGCAATGAGGATGAGAAAGATGACTGCTGGCTCGACAAAAGCACCAAAGGGACTGGAGTCGGCAGAGTCCTCGAAGAGGGCGAGGAGGAAGGAGACGGCGGCGGATGCGAGGAGAATGAGGACGAGCTGGTCCTTGAACTGGTCCAGGACGAGCTGCCACAGGGGGGTCGGGGGGTCCTCGGGGAGTTCTGGAGCGGGTTCAGTGCTGATGGAAGGAGGCAGAGATGCCGCACACCGTTTCTACCGTAGACGAGGGCGTGGTTGGCAGCCTGCTCGCCAGAGAGGCCCGACTTGGCGTCCACCGCAAAGTGTTCGAAGATCTGGCCCGGCTCGAGCGTCCACGGCGCGTCGAGGATGGTCATGGCAGTGCTCGTAAAACACGTCGTGGTAGGCTGACGTGGTAGACACGGCAACTCCGGGCCGCACAACGGTGGGTGCCAAACAAAAGGACAAACATCCCGCGACCGTCGACGACGACGACGGCGACGGCGACGACAGCGACCGACGCCCATCCCGCCGCGACACTCCCGCCATGGGCAACACCGGCTCGTCTTCTGGCCGCCCCCACCACGACGACACCGTAGACTACGGTTTCCTGTCGCCGCAGGGCGTCTACACTGGCCCCAGAGACTGGAACCACTCCATCGTCACCCAGCTCATCGTCGACAGGAAGCTCGCTCCCTTCTACCGTCCCCTCGAGGACTACGGCGACGACTGGGACGACGACCAGATCCTCGCCGCCCGCAAGGATCTCCCCGACTCTGACAGCGCTCCCTCCGATTCCCCCGCAGCCCGCCCAGACCCCCGCGACACCGCGAAGCCATCCCCCGCCCCCAGGCGCACTCCCCTCAAGGAACCCCCTCGTTGCCCAGAGGCGGCCCTCTACAGGGGTGCCGTCGAGTGTCCAATCTGCTTCCTTGTCCGTTATCTTCCCATCCTCTCCGCCACGCGCTGACCCCTCCCTCAGTATTACCCTCCCAACATCAATCACTCCCGCTGTTGTGATCAAGCAATCTGCACAGAGTGTTTCGTGCAGATAAAGCGAGCCGAACCAACTACCACACACCTTGTCTCAGAACCCGCTGCGTGTCCTTACTGTGTACAAGACAACTTTGGCATCGTTTATGTACCCCCTTCATGGCGCACAGGAATTGCTAGCGAGGGAATGGTCAGTCCTCCCCCACCCTTTTCTTTCTCCTTGACGTCTCCTTCCCCCTCCCTTAGTCTCCGCCCTCCTGGGCCGACCCCCTCCGGCCACAGCAAAACACCCCTGGTCCTTCGAGTACTCACAAACGCCGCCGAAAGAGCTTTGGTCACGATAGCCCCGAAGTCGTCACAACGGGTAGATGGCTCCCTTTGCTCCCCCGTTACTCCACTCATCCCTCTTGTTGATAAAGACCAAATCCGACCTGACTGGGAAGCCAAACTCGCTGCCGTTCGCGCAGCGGCGACTCGTCGTGCTAACAGGAGAATCGTTATGAGGCAGGTTGGAGATAGGCTCATCCCCGTCGGCGTGACCAGCGGTCGTGTGCACACCCTCCCGACCACAGATGGTACAGAGGACAACGAGAGTGGATCCCCTGGTAGCGTCACCGGCAGTCGACGACGCCGTGGTCCACGGGCGAACGGCCAGGCGGACCTCAGTCAACTCCTCGGACAAATGGGTTTAGGTGGTCAAGATTTAGAAGAGGTAAGCTTGCACCTTTTTTTCTTCGCTACCGATACTCATCTTCGGCCAGCTTATGGTTATGGAGGCAATGCGTCTCTCCCTTCTTGAGCACGAAGCGCAGCAAAGAAGAGAAGAGGAAAGGGCCCGCCGTGAGGGTGGAACAGACCAAACCACTTCCGGAGGATCATCCGCGACAGCCAATAACGACGAATCTACTCCGCTAAGAGTCCAACCCAGTGCTGCGGCAACTCCGATGGTACCCTACTCGTCGCCGCGCGGTCAGCGAACAGATGATCCCTCCGCTGGCGCTTCCGCTCGTAGTCGCTCATCGACATCAGTATCAGGTCAAACAGCATCTTCATCTCCACCTGGGACTGCCGTTGACGACCTGAACGACATCTCCCACAGTATCGAGCGATCTTTCGCTCGACCCTCAATCATGACAGACACGCCAGCATGCATTGGTAACGGCGGAGTGCATGCTATCTGTACGCCTAGTAACGATGGACGATTCCGCTCCCCGCACAATACACTTACTCGTGGACAAGGTCGGCAGACAGAGGATCCTGCGGGGCCCACAATGACATCATGCATTCCCCTTTCATCCTCATTGTCAGATGGGGATACTTCAGAACATCCTTGACATGACGCCTTCATTGATGGATTTTCTCACTCCGGTCATGTCATTTATGCTCTCGCGTGGCAGAATCGGCACACTGATACATAGACGTTGGAGCCTGCATCATACTCGGAAGGTGTGGATACTTTGTGCGACATTCGCTCCGATCCGTAGATTCACGAGCCAGTCCACTTTACATTGTCTTTTCTACTTTGTTGGCATGGCATGGCACCGCAGCGGGCTTTCTCTGCGACAGATTGACTGATTCACTGTAACAAATTTAAGTAACTCCCACCCAATCAGATCCTATTAAGCATGCTTCATAAGCCCGCACTCATCTACTCCCTCATCTTTACACTCCATAGCGTATGCCTATTTCTCCGATCCGCTCCTGTACATTAAGTACATTCTAACACGTTCTTCTGCTCGCCGTATCAGGAACATGCTGGTTACCAGTCCCGAAACAGTGTTAAAAGGGCACGCAAGTATATTGCGGGGGCAAGACACGCCAGAAGTAGTCATGTGTTTCTCCATGATATAGAATGCATATTGTGGACCAAGCAGTGTGGGATGAGAGCAACACGGAATCCCAAGAAAAGTGAGCCTCCCTTGCTCACTTTGGCGGGTCGACCCATACTGGTTTTGCACCTTCCGGATTCCCCGCCTGGATGCAGCGCAAGTTACCCTGGTCAAACGACGCGAGGAGTGATGCACTTACCTGAGCTTCAATCTGCTGCCTCAGAGCCCGTTCTTGAGCCATACGGGCAGCTCGATTTGCGTCTACTTTCCGCCTGAGGTCGGGAGCCAAAGCCTGGGGTCACAGGCATCAGCAAGGTGGTCTAAACAACCCTACCGGCGCCTGGGGGACACCGAGGGCCTGCGGGGAACACCACTCACGGCATACGTCTGCTCAGGAGTCGGCACCGTCGCTGCAAAAAAAAAAAAACAGCAGGGGAAGCATGTTTGGAGCGAGCATCACCACGCAAGACACACTGGACGCACCACGCATAGCTAGATAGCCTACGCCCATTACTTTGCGTCGGACACGCGCAACGTGCACAGAAGCGCGAATGAGCGTTCGCAGATGGCGGCAAGACAGATGGACGCACGACTACTGGCCAACACCGTCAGCCTGAACCACGGGAAACTCATTCTGTGATGGTGTGTGAGGCTAACTTGCGTGTCGGACGTTCACTCGAAGTCCACGCAACGCCGCCGTGCACTCGGTCAATGTGGGGTATACATACATCGTACTAATCTGTCACTGTCCAAATCGCTGGCACGAGAAACTTGTCGGGCTAATCCTTTTACAGCAGGTCTAGCGAGGAGGAATACGTCGGAAGCGAGAAATAACATAGTGCAACGAGAGGTGGGCGAGGTCGACCAGGAAGCCAGGTCACCCTTCGGCACGCAAATACGCAGGTATGGAGGGCGGTTCCACACCAACTTTCTTGCGTTGAGACATGAAACCCAGCATGTCTGCGCTATTCCTTCGGCTCGCAGATTCTATACGCACGAGTTCCTGTTCCCATGCTTCCACGTCTACCAGATTTACTGTGTCGAATAAGAGACCCTCATGGGTATCATGTTGTGAGCTCTCGATAGTCGAATGCCCGTCAGAACTCAAGCCAGCTTCCGATCCCATACGCGGAGCTTCTGCAGACTTTTTTTGTCGGAGGAAACTATGAGACCTTGGGGGTGGCCTCGGAAAACGCGTGGGGTGAGCAGTCTCTGGTCGCGGCGAACCTGCCAGTCGACTACTTTGACCCTGAAAGTCTTGAGGCCGCACGCCGGGTCGACCAGACCGGTCCCGAGGTCCCGCAGATGTATGAGGTCGCCTCGATACCTTGGACATATTATTGCACCCCACCGGGTAGGGTGATGAAGCAGTTGAGATCCTGTGACTATGTTCAGGTGAAGAAGGCGGTCTCGTGAGAGGAGCTACAGTGTCTAAATCTTCCGAGACAGACTCTTGGCGAGGACTTCGCGGGGGCGATGGAAGTTGTTTTGCGTTGCGATCGTGCTCGGGGCCCCGAGGGGGCTTTGATTTCGGACGGATCGAGGCGGTGTTCACCCAGTCAGTATATCGGGAAAGGGCAAGCTGTCTTTGTAAATCATTGGTGGATACTATGGTAAGTTCTTTGTCTTCAAGTTCCACAGTCTCCGCAGAGCTTGCCGGTGAGGAAACGATCAACTAGGGAATGCTCAGTATGGGTGGTAATGAAATGAATGAGACAGCATTTACCTTGACGCGAAGAAAAAATTTGACGCTTGCCAGACTGGTTTGAACGGACTCTCCGACTGCCCACCGACTGCTGGATTTTGTATCTGGCCACGAGAACACGAGATTATGGCGCCACACCCCAGACGAGTCTCTGGAGAAACGGCCTTCAGATTCAGCATGGGCAAATATATGGGTGATTCTTCGATCACCCGAAGCAAGTGACGAAGAGTCGTCCGCGCTAGATTCGTGGTGCTGTAACAACGGCCGAGAGGAATCACCTGAATATATAGACAACGAAGGAGCGGGATGGGGCGAAAGAGGAGTGCTCGTCCCGGAATCCGTGATTGTTGTGCGGTCCTGGGAGTGGTTGGAGGAGGATGGGGGATTTGAGGCAAGATACGATGAAAACCGGTACGGTCCAAGGGAGTCCGAAGGGCTGAGCCGAGAGTCGTTGAAATGTATTCTTCGTTCAACGAAGGCAGACGCGCTGCGGATTGACGCAGACGGGTCGAGAGGCTGGATGATAAGTTGTACAGAGATAATATCAAGCGGGCCGATTGGATTAGGTGGTACGAGTATACAATAACGCAGGGGCGGTCCGCGAGCCTTGGATCTTGACAAAGTCATGTACGACGAAGAGGAAGGTGTCGGGGGAGAAAGACCGGCTGGAGCATCGTATCGTACGAGGGGGAGATCAAAGTGTTTGACCTGACGGGACCCAACAGCGGAGATGGGAATATGGTTGAGAGCTAACGAGTATCAGAAGAGACGGGGGAGTGCGATATGCGGATGAACTTGCCTGCTTCGATACGCCAAAATATGCGATACTCTTGAAAGTAGAGCGCAGTGCTGGGTGCAACGATGTGGGAAGGGACAGAGAAGCGAAAGGGGAATTCGGCATCGCCAAGCTCGGACCATTCCTGGGTGTCACACTTTTGCCAGAGGGTGACGGAGTGCTCAAAGAGGACATTTGTCTGGAGAGTGCCAAAGCGGCCCTGGCGAGACTCGTAACAGCGGACGGCGACAATGACGTCCTTGGCGAGGATGGGTTTTGCGTCTTGCTCGAGATGGGTGCGGACGACTGGGGAGAGGTGAGAGGAAGGGAACGAGAGGGAGGAGGAGGGTACGCACGACCTTCGAATCGGAGTGGGGTCAGGCCGAGGTAGCCTTTGTACGGGAAGTAGCGCACGCCCTGGTTGCCCTTCGGGGAGACGAGGGAGAGCTTGACCATGGTGGGGGCGAGAGAGAGAAGGGAAGCGGGAGCGGGAGGAGATAAATAGCGGCTTCATACTTTATCGTTCACGTGCTCTGCCTTTCCTTGTTGTCCTCGTCCGCCATGCCTCGCTACATCCCCGCCCTGCTTGCCGGCATGATCATCACGGTGGGTGTGTCGCCCGCCCGCGTGCACCCGCTCATCGCCCCCATCGATAGGGCTCGTCCAACTCTCTTTGGAGCAAGTTCCAGGTCGGTTGCTCCCTCCGTTTTCCCCCGCTGTTCCATCCATACCCCCCAGGACATGCAATGTGTCGAGAACTGTCACGATCCAGACCCGCGCAATCACGTTCTCTACGAACAGCCCGTCTGGCAGACCCTCCACATGTTCCGTTTGTGCCCCCCCCCCCCCTCCTCCCCACCCTCCCGTTAACCTGCCTTGCAGTTGGCGAAATGCTTTGTCAGTCAGATGCGCTGCCATTTTTGTAGGATTCTCACTCTCTGCTTCGTCGTGTTCCAGGCCTCCTTCCCGTCCTTTACACGTGGTTCAACACGAGGCGCTCCCCTCCCGCTGTCTTTCTTTCTCCCGATCCGCGCGAGGACGCCCATCCCCAGGCCAAGTCCTTCCCGTCTCAGCATCTCCGGGGCCTCAAGCTGCTCCTCCTTTGGCTCCCCGCCACCTGTGATCTCACCGCCACCACGGTTCGTAATTTCTCTATTCCGTCCGTCATCTTCCATTCTGTCTTGCTAACCTCATCGCCGCTTCTCGCGTGACAATCTACAGCTTATGAATGTTGGCCTTTTATACACACCCGTCTCCATCTATCAGATGACCCGCGGTGCACTCGTCCTTTTTGTTGGCGTTCTCAGCGTGATCTTCCTCCGTCACCGTCTTTGGTTATACCAGTCTGTCTGTCTCCCTCTTTCTGCCCGCATGTCTCACTTGCTGTAGATGGGTTTCCCTCGTCACTGTAATGGCTGGCGTGTCACTCGTTGGTTATTCTGGTTCCCTCATCAAGGACGCGGCCAGGGATTCTGCAAATCTCGTGACCGCTCATCTCACCGGCGGTTCAGATCGCGCTGATGTGTCAAAGGCCCTCGTCGGTATGGTCAGCCATGCTGTCAGTGTTGTTACGTTGATGTAATCGCCACTAGGCGTATTCTTTATCCTGTTTGCCCAAGTCTTGTATGCTCCACCCGGCATCTCGTCTCTTTGTGTTGACCGCGGTTTCTTGTAGCATAGCAGCACAATTCGTCATCGAGGAGAAGATCATGACCCGCTGGAGCGTTGATCCCCTTGTTGCAGTGGGATTCGAAGGCTTGTTTGGTACCTCGACCGTCTTGCTACTCATGCCATTCGTGGCGCGACTGTCCATATCTTCTCGTTCCCCTTTTTTCGACCTCGAAAAAGGTTGGTATCAGATGATCAACACGCCAACCGTCCTGTGGTCTGCGATCGCGATCGCTTTCAGTATCGCCTTGTTCAACTACTTTGGCCTAAGCGTTACCAGATACGTCAATGCTACAGCCAGGAGCTTGACCGACACCTGCAGAACCCTCTCCATCTGGTTGGTCAGTCTTGCGCTTGGCTGGGAACAGCTTTTGTTCCCTACGTCCCTCTTGCAGGTCCTCGGCTTCTCCCTCCTGGTGTAAGTGATGGGCATTCTTTGTCATTATCGCGTACTCATTGACATCTTCAGTTATGGGACGGTGCGTCGGCGACCTGTCGCCACCGCGCTGCAGCTCACTCCAGCTTTGTAGTTCTTGTTCAACAACTTGGTTCACCCGCCGTCTTTCCTCTGCCCGCCCTCCGCGTTTACCGAGCCGATGACTGAGGCGGAAGACATAGAAACAATTGTCGCCACCTCGGCCCTAGATGAATCGGCCCTTCTGCCTGTAGACCTCGGCCAGAGTGGCTTTGATGTCCTCCCCGCAGATGAACATGTCATAACGACAGAGGACTGAAGATGACTTCAGACACTCAGATTTAAAGTCGAGGTCACTGGAGAATTGTGGCTGTGGAGGTCTTGTTTTCGCTGTGGGATTATGGGCTCAGCACTATCGGCGTGTCATGTAACTGGTCGAGAATATCGTATACTTTATCTACTGTATGTACTAGGCGCACAGATTAGGTGGAAGTGTATGATGATGTTGTGTGTGTCGCTTTGACACCGACTTTCTTGGTGTCATCATTTCACTTGCCTCGTCAAAATCTCGTAGGAAGCATGGGACCCATCCACGACATCCGAGTCGCATGTATGACAACGAACAGTACTGTCACATCATGGTGCCGCGGTGTGCGTGTCTGTGGCTCTGCAATCGAGTGATCTGATCGTTCCAATGACCTTGGTCTTCTGCTTGCTGCTATCAAAGTGTGCTACGCAGGCGATATTGAACTTACCTGGCTCCATTCCATGGCCCGAAACGAGCGTTCTATCTTTCATGCAACGTCCCTCGCGAGCTACAGCGTGAGTCCATTACTACATACGGCCAGAACGATGATAGAGGTTGTAAGTGGATGGCCGCTGCGACCTAGCTCAACTAACCACGTGTGCTGGACGTACACGTCAAACCGCTTCCGTGCTGATGCACCGTGACGAGATCAGTCGGACCAGACTGGCCTCGCAAGCCCTCGAAGAACTGGAATCAACACGCACCTCCCGCACTTTCCCAGGTGAATCACATCACGAGCACTTTACATTCCATTTGACGCTGGTCGACGGTCTATTTGACACGGAAAAAGTTCTCCTACGTATCCTCCTCCGAGCGTCCCCCGCACCTCACGCGATTCATTCCGTCGATTCGTCGTCACTGTCACTAGTTTTACTGGCTGCCAACCGCGTCGCTTCCTCCAGCTGTTCAAGCTCCCACCCAACCACACACTTCGGCACTAGCAAGGTGGCCAGCCTGCCACCTAGTCCTTGCAGTGTGTCGTCACTAGAAACTCCATGGAGATCACCACGTGGCGTGAACCCGGTCGTCCTTACCTTGCACGAGTTTGAATCCACACGCAAAAGTCGTCAAGCCAAATTCTGCTGTAAACATAATATACCTCGTGGTGATCCAGTGTTCGTCTCATTTCTAACAAAGACCTTGTTACCATTCTTTTACCTTGGGCCATGCAGGAAGCGACGTCTCTCCGACATGTTTCTGACAGCTGAAACGAGCGATACAACGGAAAGCAGAGGCTACGCCTGTATGATGTTGCCAGTGTCGATATGAGATCTGCATCGGTAAACAGTAACTGGGGGGAGTCCGTAATGTCTAGCGTGACAGCCGTATACGGTGGCGCATCAAGTGCCGAGAACACCGGAACCAGCGAGCAAATCGTCCAGGCGCTCTCCGGTGTTGGGTCATGCAGGGTAGTCCGTTTATCGTACGCATAAGCAAAGAGGAGAGTAATTAGAGTCAAATAGAGGTTCCGTTCCTGGATCCCATCTATAATATCTAAGAGCAGTCAGTGTCATTCAATCATCTAGTCATGCAAACAGGACTCACACTCCTTGCGCGGAAGACCAAGCATTTCCATTTGTTCTTGTTCCGAGTACACGACTTCAGAGCCATTTGCAGGATCTTCCCAAGCGACGAGTTCTTGAATGTATTCGTCGTCAGCATAATCTGCCCTGTGTATCGGTAGGATTCGGCCGAGCGTCCAGACAATGTAAATCAACGAACATATAATGTTCTTCGTCCCATTTTGCATTTTCGTGCATGGTTCGAAAGTTGCGTCTTTCCACAAGGCCGCAACTTTCTGCTTTGTTGCCCAGTTCGTTGATTTCGTTCTCAGTGTGAGCAACATGCATGAGATAACCAGTATACTTGTTCAGAAAACCATAGTAACTCTTGGCTGAATCAGGTCCTGCTGCTGGGACAGTCTGAGGAACTTGCCAGTCGTTTTCTGCAGCTAAAATGAGAGGGGGTCAGCCGGAACCCGAGCTTGGGCGCTCAGTGCGGGGGCACCTCTCAGAAATTCGTCATCTTCCTCCAGCGTCAGCCGTGTTGTTCGGCGAGACAGTTCGCTTACATCGTCCTCTCCCACTCGAGTCTCGAGAACCTCTATCGATGGCGTGAGTGGAGGTCGTGATGGTCGGGGGGCCAACAACTTTGCAAGTAAATCCAAGTCCGCAAATCTCTGCCCCCTGGCGACCTTGGACAGAGTGATGGTCAAGTACCCGGTGCTCGGGTCATAGTGTGCACTCGACCTGTCGTCTTCAACCGCTGCGTGAGGAAAGTGCAGGCGGAGGAAATATGGATTGACGTAGACGGTCAACAGTGCATCGTCGACGTTTATTTCGACGTCGGGCGCCTGGATACGGCGAAACATGGTCAGATAGCAGCAGCAACGCCCACGCTGCCACCACACCGAACTCACCCGGACGGAGGGGCAGTACAGCGATACGATGACACTGTCTTCGGTTTGGTCGCACGAGAACCTCGGCGTGATCATCACCGGGAGATTGATTTGTGAGCACAGCTACTGGGCGGTCGAATCAGTGGCGAGCGAGACACTCTCCCTCGCGCTTCAATGTTTGTCTGCCGATGTACGTTGGCAAAAAAAATGTTTGGCTGCCGATGTACGTTGGCGAAACGGCCGCTGTGATCAAGATGTGATGACGATGATGATGAACGAGACCGTGGAACGTCCAGTGCGGCGCTTGCCCGGGCTGTCTCAGGACCCGAGTTTCACGGTGTGGTGACTCCTGGCGGAGGTAGTGTGATACCTTCTCATGTTTTATAACCCACGCGCCGTCTCAAGCGTCCCATCCCTCTAGTTGAACTCTTCCAAAACCACATCGATGGATCCGCAGGTGAGCACTGCTGGAACACCACATTAGCATCGCCGTCAACTGTGCCGCTCGTCTATCTAGAAATTGAATGCGTATCCCCCGCTAGCGGTGGTGGAGCAGCTCGTCATTCGGGAGAAACGTGGAAATTGTGTACCAATTTTCATCCAGCTTCCCGCGGATCTCATCACCCCATGCATGGCGTACCTCCGCATTGCGAAAGACTCTAAATACAGCTTTCTACTCGAATCCGTGATCGCGGGGGAGAACATTGCGAGATTCAGTTTCATCGGCGCAGGTGTGTTGCATCTCACAGAGAGCCTGTAGAGATAGACTTGGCCTTCTCTAGATCCCATCAAGGTCATCAAGACTGGTCCCGGGGAAGAAATCACTGGGGATCCCATGGTAGCTCTCCAGAAAGAGCTCTCGGCGTACCAATACGTCAGAGTCCCCGAGATACCAACCTTCACCGGTGGTGCTATAGGCTATGTTTCATATGACTGCATCCAGTATTTCGAACCGAAAACTGCTCGCGAGCTGCAGGATCCTCTGGGCATCCCAGAATCCGTCTTCATGATGGCGGACACACTGCTCGTATATGATCACCTTTTTCAAACGATCAAGGTCGTCTCGCACGTGTTCTATCCGAAAGATGCTGGAACAGCAAATTTGTCCTTCGTGTATCAAACTGCACAGTCCAAAGTACGACGACTTGCCAAAGTTCTGCTTTCGCCCACCGTCCCGGAAATCCCTCAGGCGCCAATCCGACTTGGAAATGAGGCTATCTCGAACGTGGGCAAGGATGGCTATGAAGGGTTCGTAACCCGACTGAAAGAACACATCGTTGCAGGCGATATCATCCAGGCTGTCCCGTCGCAAAGGCTCGCGCGTCCCACAGACCTACATCCCTTTAACGCGTACCGGCACCTCCGCCAGGTTAACCCGAGCCCGTACACGTTTTACCTGGATTGTGGGGACCTACAGATTGTTGGCGCTAGCCCCGAGACACTCTGTAAGGTGGAGGCCAACAAGGTATACAATCATGCCATCGCAGGTACCACCAAAAGAGGACAAACATCCGATGGTTCGCTCTGTTCACCCTGACCTAGTCACGTCTGAATCTATGACAGTATAGAGGACGACTCACTGGCAGAGCAATTGACCGCATCAGAGAAAGACAGAGCAGAACACATTATGCTTGTCGATCTTGCAAGAAATGATGTCAATCGTGTATGCAAACCAGAGACCGTCAGGGTCGACCACCTCATGGAGGTTCAAAAATTTAGTCACGTTATTCACTTGACCTCGCAAGTGTCCGGAATTTTGCGACATGGCTTGACCAGGTGAGCGGGTAATGTGCAGCGAAGAGGTGGTAATAGAAGTCGACACAGATTTGATGCCTTTCGTTCCATTTTTCCTGCAGGCACCGTCTCTGGTGCACCAAAGATCAAGGCGATCGAAATAGTATCAAGCCTGGAGCAAGAAAAACGTGGTGTCTATGCTGGTGCCGTGGGTCGATTTGACTTTGCAGACGATGCTATGGATACTTGCATCGCTATTCGGACAATGACTTTTAAGAACGGCACTGCGTACCTCCAGGCAGGGGGCGGGGTTGTGTTCGATAGCGTGGAGGAAGATGAGTACACCGAAACTATCAATAAGCTGGGTGGAAATATCAAGACTCTAGCTGGCGCGGAGCGTGAGTCCAACACCATTGTCACTTGGTCGCGTATGCTAATTGGCCTCTCAGAATACTGGTCTGATGTGCAAGCAGAACAGACAAGGTTCAGATAGGTAGTACGAAGCGAATGGTAGAGAGCCACATTCATGCTTCTGAACTTGACAATTTTTTCGAGATCATCGTCCGGTCTCTTTGTCGCTCCGACTTCTCTTCATCCTCCTCCTGGGTAAGAATACCCTCTCTGCCAGCAATGCTGAGTACTCCGGATATCAGTTGGGCAGTGCGTGGGCTTTCATCGTTGGCTGGAATGGGGTACATGACGATACGGGGATCAACGTTGGAGTCCACAATGCCAACAGTTGGGATGTGCTGTATAGCACATTCCCGTATTGCGTTCATGTTGGCCATTGGGTTGAGGAAGACGATGAGGTCGGGGGTGATGAGATACTTTTGACTGCCAGACGGGAAGAGCTGCCTCCTGTTCGTGAGGATTCCAGGCAGCCATCGTTCCCCGATGTGATATCCTTGTTCTCCCAGCTTGTCTGCGGCACTACGGACAATATCTCGGAGGTCCGGTCGCGTACCAACGAAAAGTACGGTGCCTCCGCGCTGGGTTACTGCTCTGACAACACTAGCGGCTCGCCGTAAAAGCGGGACAGTCTGATCCAAGTCAATGATGGTGAGACCAGCGCGGACTCCAAAAGCATATGGCAAAAAATTCGGGTTCATGAGCGATTTGGTATGGCCGAGATGCGCGCCGGCAGCGATGAGCGCGGATACCGTGGCATGTGAAGGATCGACTGCACGGGTATATGCGTGATGGGGCTGGTAGGTATTGTCCCGAGTCTGGGTCGAGCCGTGTTCACTGAGCAAGTCGACTGCGGCTACGGGTAAGCTTTGAGAGCAGACAGTCAAGGAAACGTGCGCACAGAGAAGCCTGAACCGGGCTCTGTTCTGCTGCATAAGCCGCCAGTCATCCGGAGACTGCATGGTCATTCCGCCTCCAGGAGCGGTATACATCGTCCTGGCGAGTCTCTGGAGCCATGTCGTCGCTGTGAGCGACGGTCTCAACGCGCGACTGGCCATGAGCAGGGAGTACTGACGAGTGGCGGTGCAACGCTCGACCACGAGGGTGGACGAGCTTACCTCAGCACTGATTTTTTCTTCAAGTTTGCGGCTTCGACCCTTCCCTGCCCTCGACCGCGACTGTCCCTTGTTCAAACGGCCAAAAACCGAAAAAAAATGGAAGACGACGCTTTTGACGGCGCTGTTGGCATCGATCTCGGCACAACCTACTCGTATGTATCGTGTCTTTGATGATCGTCCTTGCACCCACAATCCGTCCAGATGCGTCGGCGTATGGCAAAATGATCGGGTCGAAATCATTGCCAACGATCGTGCGTATCGTACTATGAGTTGCTCACACTCTCCATAATATTGATTTTTTGAAGAGGGTAACAGGACGACGCCGTCATATGTCGCCTTTTCATCCGAGGAACGTTTGATTGGCGATGCCGCTAAAAATCAGGCCGCTATGAACCCCCGCAACACCGTCTTCGACGCGAAGCGTTTGATTGGCCGTCGTTATGAGTGAGTTATTCTCATCGCGGGACGTCGCCCGAGCTCTGATCCACCTCCCCCAGTGATCCTGATGTCAAGAAGGTAACCGACTTCGTTGCGTTTCTTGGTAGCACACATATCCATCGACTTCTAGGATATCGCCCACTGGCCGTTCGAGGTTGTCGAGAAAGAGGGCTCCCCTCTAATCAAGGTCAACTATCTGGGGGAGGAAAAAACCTTCACACCTCAAGAGATTTCATCCATGGTCCTGACCAAAATGAAGGAGATCTCGGAGGCAAAACTTGGCAAGATCGTTAAAAAAGCTGTTGTTACGTGAGTGTTGAGTACCATTCACACCCGTGTATCGTACCAACGACGCCTCGATAGTGTTCCGGCATACTTCAACGATTCTCAACGGCTTGCTACCAAGGATGCTGGCGCCATCGCGGGTCTTGACGTCCTTCGCATCATCAATGAGCCTACGGCCGCCGCTATAGCTTACGGTCTCGATCGCCAATCAAAAGCCGAGAAAAATGTGTTGATTTTTGATCTTGGCGGCGGGACTTTCGATGTTTCCCTTCTCAACATCAGTGGTGGTGTTTTTGCTGTAAAGGCTACGGCTGGTGACACTCACTTGGGTGGCGAGGATTTCGACAACGCACTCTTGGATCACTTCAAAAACGAGTTCAAGCGTAAGACAAAGCACGATATATCTGAGGATCCCCGTGCCCTTCGACGCTTGAGGAGTGCTTGCGAGCGTGCGAAGCGCACCCTATCAAGTGTCGCTCAAACAACTGTTGAAGTGGATTCCTTGTATCAGGTCTGTTGCACTTGCACTTGTTGTGTCAGTTCCCTCACATGATGATGTCAAAGGGCGAGGACTTTTCTGCAAATATAACCCGTGCTCGTTTCGAGGAGATCAACGCCACGTTATTCAAATCGACCCTTGAGCCCGTTGAGAAAGTCCTCAAGGATTCCAAGATTCCACGTGAAAAGGTTGATGACATCGTACTTGTCGGTGGTTCAACCCGTATTCCAAAAATACAGTCCCTGGTTTCAGAGTACTTCGGTGGTCGCCAGTTAAACAAATCGATCAACCCTGACGAGGCTGTCGCCTATGGTGCTGCTGTCCAAGCCGCTGTCCTCACTGGTCAGACTTCTGATAAAACTGCTGATCTCCTTTTACTCGATGTTGCACCTTTATCCCTTGGTGTCGCTATGCAAGGTGACGTTTTCGGGGTTGTCGTTCCTCGAAATACCCCCATTCCTACCAACAAGTCGAGAACGTTTACCACTGTCGAGGACAACCAGACCACTGTCACCTTCCCAGTGTAAGTCTATCACGGCATCAAAGCCTAAATTCTAATGTATATTTCTCAGTTACGAGGGTGAGCGCACCCAGTGCCGTGACAACCGCTTGCTTGGGGAATTCGAGCTTACCGGCATTCCTCCCATGCCTCGTGGCCAGGCCGAGCTGGTGACGACGTTTGAGGTTGATGCGAACGGCCTGCTGAAGGTGTCGGCTCAGGATCGTGCATCCGGTCGCAAAGCATCCATCAGTACGTCTATGACTAGTTTCATTGTTGTAAATTTAGCCCCTGCCAGGTATCACCAACTCGGTTGGCCGTTTGTCTGCTGCGGAGATCGACCAGATGATCAAAGATGCCGAGCAATACAAGCAAGCCGACAAGGAGTTCTCCTCGCGCCACGAAGCAAAGTCTGACCTTGAAGCTTATATTCACCAGGTCGAGGGTACCATTACCTCGCCAGAGATTGGTATGAAACTCAAGCGCGGGGCCAAGGCACAAGTCGAGACTGAGCTTGCACGGGCACTCGAGAAGCTGGAGATCGAGGATTCTAGTGCCGACGATCTGAGGAAAGCACAAGTTGCCATTAAGCGAGCCGTGCAAAAGGCGACTGCAAGCATTCGGTGAGAGGGTATATGTTATGACACGTAAATACAGCAATATTGTTCATTTGTCATCTCATGTCTGTTTACCTGTTTGTCCATCTGCCCGCATGACACCTGAATGTCTGAATCGACGCCTGCTTTCGTTGCATCGCCAATTGCGCCCAAGCAACCTAGTGGGCAGGAAAGACGAACTTTGGTTTGTGTACAGTCAAACACAATCTACAGCAGGGTGAGCATCGCCAAGAGGGAGCCGGGACCGATTACGACGTCAAGGCCTTGTGAACTTGCAAAGCAACTTCGAGCGTCCAAAGTTCCTCGTCTGCACCATCACAGAGAGCTTTGTCAGCTTCAGCGATTGCTACTGCACATCTAGCCTTCTGTCGGGCGGGCAATGTTGGATGGGCGATTAATTTGTCATGTAGCTAGTCTGCTCATGAGCAATGTGTGAGACAATAGAACCACTCCACTGCACCTGTAGCAACAATTGCGAAGCAGAATAACCCTCCCGTATGATAGATCTAACCTTTTTCCGGATAGCGTCGAAGCTTTGTCGCTTGGGAGCTGTTGGGATGTCATCTATTTGCATATCCCCCTCTATGTCGATTCCAAGGGTCCGTGCAAACTCATTCACCACTGTGTCTGGAACCACACCAGCAATTTCTTCAATATCTCGTGGAGTGATTTGTGTTGGGGGTATTGTCGACGCAGATAGTCGAGCAGCTGACTGTAGATAGGTTATCGCTCGGCGAAGATCGCCATTAGAAGTGTCTATAAGTGTGGCTATGACTTCGGGAGTGACATGAACATGTTCTGCATCAGAGATGTGCGTGAGTCGAGACGACGTTGATGAGGAGTCTAAGGGAGTAAATCTGAACTTTGAGCAGCGCGAGGCTAGCGGTTCGATGATACTAAATGACACGACCTCAGAGGTGCCAGAGAAGCGTACTGAAGCGCACTGACCGCGTGACATAGTTGCAAACGAGACAAAAGCGAGTTATTCGTGCGTACGTCTCCATGATACGTCGCAAAGCACCCTGAGCGTCTTGAGTCATTGAATCGGCCTCGTCAAGAATAACAATTTTGTAGGGCGGACACGGGTATGAATTACCATCCGAGGCTGCTTTCTGTGCCTTTGGTGTTTGCCGGGCGAACGCTTTTATTTTCTCTCTCACAATGGAAATACCTCGCTCGTCTGATGCGTTGAGTTCAAGCACGCGTTCTCGGAAGTTGTCTGGACTAGAAAGCGACGAGAAAACCCGATGGATAAACGATGTACAAGCACGCCAGCAGGATACACACCCAAAGAGCTGTCGCGCTAACGCAAGAATCGTGGATGTTTTCCCTGTGCCTGGGGGTCCGTAGAACAGCATGTGAGGAAGCTGTGGAGACGGTGAGAAGGTTCCGACAGCCAGCAAAACGGAGACAGACGTTGGTAGAAGACAACGCCTTGCGTAGCACCGTCACTGTGTGTTCCTGGGCAGAGATGTCATCTATGGTCCGTGGACGGCTGGTGGTGGAACATGGTTAAATCAGCAGTCGTACAGACAGACGTACACACTATTTTTCCACCCAAGGCTGTAGCACAGGGACAGCAGGCTGACTGGGCTCTGCCGCCTTCCTGGTCTGGTGGGGCTGAAAGAAAGCCATCGCCATCTCTCATGGCAGAGACGCGTCGGGAACGCGTGACTGGTGCACGCATGACAAATCAGTTCACACACTCTTGTCGCGTCAGCGGTCTGCCGCGACGTGAGGCCTGTCTTGTTCGTGTTGGCCACCATGGCGTTCCCCGCCCCGGATGTCGGTGAGTGCAGCAACGAAAAGCGCGTCTGATCCGTTGAGGAACGCGTATCAGCAACACTTAGCGTGCTCACATGCTTCAGTAAGTTGTCTGACCACTGTGAGGCTTTGTCGCCTGATCGTGTACCGCAGCAGCCCCCAAGAACCCTATCGCCGAACTGAAGAACGGCAGGATCGTCTTCAAGCAAAAGCCAGTCTCCTTTGAGAAAGCTTCAGAGACCATGCAGGGTATGTACGATGCTTCGTAGTTTTGTGCCCAAACTAAGCGTGCAACTAGAAATTGTAAAATTCCGCGAGATGCTAGAATCGCGTGTCCAGAGCCAAGACCTTCCGTTGGGGAGCATACCAGAAGAACACAAACCACTGATAGTTAAACTAGCCCAGGAGAGGTACGCTGTCGACCCATTGCTTCCATGAATGCCGCCGACCCAATCTAGCGACAAGGGCATTGTTCCCCTGGCCAGACAGATCCGTTCAATTCTACTCCCGGGTCCAGGCGAGGTCGAGGATGCTCACCGTTTGAGCCTCGAATCCAACCTTCCCCTCGGGGTAGTCGAGCATGCAATCAAAATGATAATGACTAGGATCAACTATGGCCTCGACGGTCTCCCAGGTCAGAAACTTCCTGCGGCAGTTTGTGCTTGGCGATGGGAGGTGCAGGACGCCTACAGAGACTGGCTCCCAAAATCTGCGAGAGACAGTGCAGACGCAAGGCTTGCCGAACGTATTCAGGTACGTAGTAGCTTTCGTGCGTTGTATCGCAAGTGAAATTTCTGACAGTGGGCAGGCAAGTGCCGACTTGCGCGCTGCCTTTGGCAGGCTCCCCCAAGCCGAGCAGGATGCCATCCTCGACCCAAAAGGTACCCTTAAACACCCTGTAAGCGATATCAACAAATCCGAGACGAGCGCCGTCTCCACAACCACGATTGAACATATCCCGGAGGGCCATGCGCCGATGGACGTACCTAGTGGCATTGCCAACAGCGAGGCCGTAAGTTTTTTGGAAATCATCGTCTTATGGAGCTCAGGTCTGGTTTGTTACGACAGCTCTCTGAGAGCCTTGCACAGAAAGGGCGCACGAAGAAACCCCTTGACCCGGAGAAGGTTGCGAAGGTAAACCACCACTCTTCTCTTTGGTTTTCGGTGTTCAGATTTCACTGCAGATCAAAGACAAGGAAGAGAAACGAGCTGCAAAGGCAGAGAAAGAAAAGAAACAGAAAGAAGCCCAGGACAGGTCTCGTTCAATCATGGTTAACTTCTTCGGGAAACCCAAACCCTCCGCTCAGGATCTGCCCACCAAAGATCTGAACGCCACCGTCAGCCTTCCTGTGGATAACGAATTTCAACGGACATTCAAACCATTCGCGCTAAAGAAGGACGCGGAAATCGCCCCACATAACTGGTTCTTGGAGGGCAAGAAGCACCACAAGCAGGCGACAGGTGTGTCTCATGAAGAGGCCATCGTTATCGATGGCGACGCGCCGGTGGATGAAGACCCAGCTCCCGGAATGTTACCCAGTGAGGTAATGTTCTCGGCGGCTTCGAGCGACTTAACTGGGACTTTGCGAGAATTCATCAAGGTCCTCCACCGGAGCAACTTAAGTATATACCGAAGAAGACGCAAGATACCCTCTTTGAAGACATATAATCCTCATAGCGTCCGGGACGTCATATCACAACTGAACGATGCTGAGATCGCAGGTGACCCCACACAAGTTCGCTACTTGCTCTCTGTCCTCCGAGACCGCCAAATTTTCCCCGCCAAAGTTCTCATCTTTCATGAAGACTCCCGCCCAGGGTACTATGGGACATGGACCCATAATTCTCGTGAAGTTGGTCCGCGGACACCACTTGGACGCGATGTATTGACTCGTGATTATGGGTATGACAGTGGAGAGGATTGGGAAGACGAAGGCCCGGGTGATGCAGACGACGTGGTAGATGACGGGGAAGATGACGAACCAGACGCTGAAGACGCGGACTCGGATCTGGACAGCTGGCTGGATGATGGCGATGAAATCCAGCCACTCCTCGATCTTGATGACCCATTATATCCGCCCCTGGATCTGAGCATACCTCCATCGAAACGGAAAGCGGAAAATATGGAGAAGAGGTCGGATAAGAAGAGAAAAGTGGTGGTGCCACTCGTGCCCTACGTCAAAGGTCCGTTTTGGGAATCGTACCTCGGCCACTGCGAATATGATCCTTTCCACCCATACCGCATACAACTTCTGGATGGTAAATGATCTTGCCCGGTGATTGTCACTAAATTAACTAATTTATTTTCCAGATACTCCATATCCCATTGACCCGTTTACTTTTGTATCCACTGTTCCTGAGGAGGGGTCGAGTTCCCAAGCCGATGCACCTCCTGCTATACCGACTTTGTCTGGCAAGGTTCAGCCTCCGGATGTTACAGTTCCAAAGCGCACGACGAACTCTGCGCCAAGGACAGTGTTCCCGGATGCGCACCTAGACACGTTGCTCGCAAAGATTATTGATCTTGCTACCCCCAACTTTACTTTCCTCATAGAGAGTATTTACCAAGAACTTCGTATTCACAAGATCAAAAAGAACGCAATTGAAGCCAAAGTGCGAGAAATAGGCGAAAAGTCGAAAGACAAGAAGATATGGGTTGTCAAGCAAGCTGTACAGGTGACTCCATGTAGCCTATGACCCTGTTGATGCACTAAAATACCCTCCGTAGGATTCACACTTGCTCTCGTGAATTTAACGTGCGTCGATTGATCTTACATTACCCTCGCTTCGGCATATTATTATATCCTTTATATACTGTCGATCACAGATGGATGAAATCGACCACAATGAGTGATTAGTGCATCATCCGCCACTTTGGGAATCACGATGAGCGTCCCGACTAATCGTGCTACATCAGTGCAAGACTGACAGAACCAGATACAGACAAACAACCCTTTTCACATATCTTTAGTGATAACCTAAAAATGGACTGGAAAGCGCATGAGCAGCCTGAGGTGGAATTGTTAGTCCAACTCAAGCACCATCAAGCCCTCTAATTCGTGTCAGCGGTCTTGGGCTGGATCAAACACTGTTGAACTTGTGACTGAACTTACTTTGTGGTTGCCCTGGCCGTCCCACTCCCACTGAGGTCCCAATTCCAGTGTGCTGCTTGCCACTGGCTCAGATTCGGTAATGAGTGACCCTACCGGGGCCCAGTGTGTCAATCGGCGAATTACTGAAAAAAAAACTCTGCGTTGCCCGGAATGAATACCCCTTGGAATATTGGGCAAAGACGACGACTTACGGCTAGACCCTCTGCAACTTTTGTAGTGATTCGGACATCCCGTCCAATCGCGTTCATTCGCGTTCCCGCCTTTGCTGACTACTAGAGAGCCCTGATGATTTTTTGCCACTCGTACCAATACACAGGCGTTCATCAGCGGCACATGCAGCCACTATTATAGTTGGTATAGCTAACCGAGCATGGTGGTGGAGACGTGGAAAAGAACACGGAGAACTGCCTGTTGCGAGCGAAAACGCCTCACTAGGATGAGTTCACCTGGACACATCGACCTGGAACTAAAGGTGAAGATTTCCGCAAGTGGCGTACTTACACTGCCGTGACTTCGTCTTGTTCGTGAACCATTGTGTCGTCAGTTTGCGAATTAACAACGCCTGGTGGTCCAACGTCAAAAACCATCCTCAGCCCCTTTACGTTTTGCAATCGTGCCTCCGAGTGTAGAACTTCACTTTGTTTGATCGATTGTCGTCAACGATGTCAATGTACGGTCAACCGACTTCAAGGTAAACCAATGCATCTCGCCAAGTGACATCACACAAACCACTAAAGAACAGGAGGATGGCAATGGACATGGACCTAACCACCGTATCGAACTTGAGAATGTATCTAGGCCGTAAAGGCGCCCCGGAACCATGCATCCACGGTCGTTAGTGCACACTGCGGGGGGCGCGAGGAACAATCGAAATTTGGCAAAATCGATAGCGATTGGCAAAAGTGATGTGTCGGCAGCACCAAAGCCAGTGACGGCAAATGCATTTGGTTCCGGCTTCCAGCGCCACCACAGCTTGCTCAGTCTGACTCCTTCAACATGGCTGATACCACAAACCCGATTTTCGTGCCCAAATCGCTCAAAGATCTTCAAGATATCTTGTACCATGATACCAAGGTTAAAGTGGCGGGTCGGTTGCAGTCCTCGATCTGAACCGCTGTACTCCCAATTTAATCATACCACCCAGGAGTTGATGGTGATTCACTTCAGCTGATTTCATGACATACCGAGATCCTTGACGCGTTGACTCAGTCGATGGTGTTCTGAGAGGAAAATATATGGTAAGCACAATTGAAATCTCCACTCCCGTCGGCTAAGGACTCGTAGTCCAAGTCCAAGTTCCTGAGTGCTGTGTCGTCTGGCGGTTTTGGATTCTGCAGTGTCATCTTGTCAGTCATATTTTCATCTCCTATTTATGATCCGACATGTTTACGGCCTTTAGTGGTTGGGACATTCATGACACAGTCTACACGCGTGAACTCGGAATTTCGAACCGAGAAAATGGCTATCGGGATATACTGGCTCAAGTAGATCTCTCAACTTACCGTAGAGTTCCATGGGAGAACAACGTACCCTTTTTTCTCGTCTCCTTTCTTGACCCAATCTCGCTAAAGCCCTTGTCCGTTGACCCACGTGGCGTCCTCCGTTTGACGTGTGAGCGCGCCGCGGACACGGGTCTAAAGTGTGTCGCGGGTGTCGAATACGAGGTGAGTTTCCTGACTTCTGATTGGCATGGGATGTTGTGCTTATACGAGATAGTATTTCAATTTTAAAGGTACTTCCCGTTATAAAAAATATGGCACCTTGTGCTCACGTACGATCGCAGAGACAGCCGAATCCGTTGCCCAGAAAAAGTTCTCCGGCCTTCAACCACTCACTCCCGGCAGTCAGTGTCCTTCCTTTGAACAATACCCCAAATGAATGATGATCAAAAGTGCATGGATACTCCCTTCTCCGCACCCAGCTGAATCAAACATTCTTTAATGAATTGTTTGACGAAAGCACAAAGTTTCAGATCGAAATAGAGGGACATCGTGCGCAGCGAGGGAACTCTTGATAGTCGTGCCGCGGTGCTGACAACATCGTAGACACGGAAACCGGTCCGGGGGTGCTAGAGACTGCATTGGCTTACACCTCAGCTCCACGTATGGCTGATAATGCCATACTGTTCAAGTTCTTGGCGAAGAGTGTTGGAATTAAACATGGGGTTATACCGAGTTTTATGGCGAAGCCTTGGGGAAATGTAAGTGGCCTGTCACGGATTTCACAAGATCTTAAAGTAACGCCTATTTAGTTGCCTGGATGTAGCGGGTGAGTCATCCTGCAGGATTCATCTCGTGGACAGACATGCTCATCGCTTTGAAGGCATACACACGTTTCGCTCCAGGACTCATCCGGATCGAATATATTTGCATATTCCAGTCCCCAGCATCCTGATGGGCGCCCGGATGCTGCATTTGAAGATACTAAATTTATCTCGCTTCGTGCGGAGCAGTTTCTGGCCGGGCTACTAGACGGATTACCAGATGGTAAGTTCAAAATTGGTTTTGGATGTTGGCGAACATGACATGGCTCAACTCTCGCGTCTCAGTGATGCCAATGGTGAGCTGGCTCGCTGTCATCAATGACGGTGATCCTCATAAACGATATAGCTTGTTCCTAACATCAATGGGTACAAGCGCCTTGTCGGAGGAGAGGCATTCTGGGCCCCCAACGCAGTGACATATGGCTATGATGCGCGAGGGTGTTCAGTCCGTATCATCTCTCCCCCTTCAGTTCCGCCGGCGGCGACGAGGTTCGAAGTGCGGGTACCAGGAGCAGACATGAACCCGTACTTTGTCCTCAGTGCGATCTTCAAATTGGGCTTGAGAGGTATTGAAAAGCAAATGAAACTAACGGTACCGCCGGCAAGCGCCTTGGCTAGCAGAGAGGCAAGTGCTCGATGGTTGCTAATTTAGTGACTCGATGATCTCAGACATGAGTCGAGCAGGTTGTCAGGCTGCCATGTTCGCTGGAAGCGGCGACTGCGAGGATGATGAAGTCGGGCAGTATTGCTCGCGAAGTTTTTGGCGACGAGTTTATCGAACACTATGGCGGAACGAGAGAACACGAGGTACATCTTTGGAACCAGGCTGTGACCAATTGGGAAGGTAAAGGCGACGCCCCTCATGATGCGCGTTTTTCTTATTGTCCTGTAGTGGAGAGATATCTCGAGCTCGCGTAAAGGATCTTCAGGACATACGACGAGTTCAGGATCAAACTACGTTTACTTGAATTGGACGGAACAAAGACATGCAACATAACTAGCGCGTTAATGACGCGCGTCCTCGCGCAGACTGTGGAACCATTTGAGAAAGTGCGGAACGTCCTTAGTCAAAGTGAGTTATGCGACGAGGATGGCCACGAAGAGATGCGCGTACTGCTGCTATCTCACGAGGCATGGCCGACTCGGAGACGAAGGAAGGAATCCAACCACCTGGGGTGCTGGAAGTGGCCATTCGCCACTCGACCGACCCATCCTCAAGTTCGAGAAGGCGTTCTACAGAGACATATCTCGCCTTGGTGCCCTTTTCTTCGATCTTTGCGAGCTCCTCATCGGCGGATAGGTCGATGGGGATGGAGACGATTATTCTGTGTCCGTTGTAAGGATGGGGTGGGTTCTGATGGAAAGACGATTGACTTACCCCGACCTTGGGGTGGACTCAAGCAGGTGAGTCGTCTGAAGCACGGTAAAGACACGGGGGGACACGGGGGGCGGAAAGGTGTAGTAGAGTGTCCAGATGGACTGAGTTTCGGATATGCGTTTCACTCGAGCGACCTTTTTGATGGCTCCGATGAACCTGGCAGTATACGGCGTGAACGACGCAATGCAAGCCAGAGAGAGAAGGGACGCACTCTTTCTCGTTCTCCGCCTTGTTCACCCCCAGCTTTCCCCAGAACTCGTCAAAGGTGGCATCCTCGCTCGAGTGACGGCTGACGCGGCAGTGCCAGGGAGCCCCGTCGGCGGGTCCCTTTGGCCGGGAGAAAGTGAGGACCTTGCCGTTCACCAAGGTCTTGCCTCTCTTCCACGTCGCCGTCGAGTCGAGAAGCGCATTTGAGAGGGTAATGATCGTGTGCTCGGGCGGGATCTCTGGTGCGCTGAGCTACCGCTCTCAATCCCAGCTGTTTGGCTGCATACCTTGGGGCTTCAGAGCCGCGATGCTCAGCTGGTAGGACATGACGGCCACAAATCAACGCGTACGGAGGCAGTGGTAGCGATAACGTATGATCTACTACTACAGCCATGGTATCCGACGGCGACAGCGATGGGCCAGGCATCACAACGTCGGTGGTGGGGCTGGGCCGGTCTTGAGCGCCGTCAGGTTCACGAGTCCACAATAGCGACTGCGCCCGAGAGCAGCCTCGTCCCTAGGCAGCTTTTCTCCACGATTGAGGACGACGCCGACGAATTTGCGCTCGGATCGCATCCACTTTTGCTTGTAGAATCGGACATAGCCCGGCACGGTGGCGTATATGGTGTGGTCACGACCCATCGCAACCTGGGGCGGGTGAGCGGGCGCGGGGGGTGGAGCAGGGCGGGCGGCGTACGTGCTGTCCGGGGTGGAACTGTGTTCCGCGTTGGCGGACGATGATGTTGCCAGGGATGACATACTGGTCTGGTCCGGTCAGCACGAAAGAGGTGTCTGCAAACGCGACCCACCCGAGAATTTCTTGAGGCCGAGACGCTTTCCGGGCGAGCCGCCGTGGTTGCGGACGGTGCCGCCCGCGCGTTTTGTTGCGGTGCGGACAGACCCTGGAGGAGGAGGTGAGGAGGACGGCGGTCGGTTGGGGACACGGACACGGACCCAGCAGCGAGAACGGGCCTGCGATGAGCTGGCGGAGCGCAGGGGGCAGCACAGGCATTGCGGGCAGAGTCGTGGCGGTCGAGCGCGCGTGTGCGTGTGCGGTGTGTGGCACTGGCACCTCCTCCTCTCCGCACCAGCACTTCGCTCCTGCCACACACACGCACGCACGCACCAACGCACAATAATGGTCCTCCTCGTCACCTCCGACAACGAGCAGTTCCATGCCGACAAGGAAGTCGTCGAGCGCAGCGTGCTCATCAAGAACATGCTCGAAGGTGAGCGCCCACCGTGCCCCACGCCACTCGTCCCAGCTGCTGCCCGTGGCGACAGACGTCGGCGAGAGCGACCAGCCCATCCCCCTGCCCAACGTGTCCTCTAGCGTGCTCAAAAAGGTGATTCTCTCGACGATCAGTCACCCATCTGTGCGGCTGCCACTCGGCGTGGGCTGATCGTCCTCGGGCCAGGTGCTCGAGTACTGCGAGCATCATCGCGGAGAGCCCCTTCCCAGCGCAGACTCTGACCAGACTCAGGACGAGACACGCAAGCGCACGACCGACATCAGCGAGTGGGATCAGAAGTTTATCACGGTCGATCAGGAGATGCTGTTTGAGATCATTCTCGCCGCCAACTACCTCGACATCAAGTCCCTCCTGTGAGTGACGCTTCCTCCGCTCGAGTTCGGCACCCAACCCTGCACAGGGATGTCGGATGCAAGACCGTCGCAAACATGATCAAGGGTAAGACTCCGGAGGAGATCCGAAAGCTCTTCAACATCGTCAACGACTTCACGCCCGAAGAGGAGGTTCGTGCTTTGTTTGTCCAGTGTCAGAGACCTCTCAACCGCTCGTGTGTTCGATCAGGCGCAAATCAAGAAGGAGAACGTGAGTCGGACCCGCGTTGACCACGGCGCCGTTGCTGACGACCACTCCAGGAATGGGCCGAGGACCGATGAGCAGCGGCACGAGGATTTGTAGAGCCTAACGTACTTGAGTTCACTCTAGTCTTCTTACCTCTGATTTGGCACGTCTTCATGTTAATCGCTACGCTAGCCTGAGCGATGATTTACATAAGCCGCGAGCGACGTGTACTACTCTGCCGTCCTCATCCAGCGTCCGTCCCGTCCGTGCCCCAGCTCGCCTCCTCCGCCGCCTGAATAATGTCTCGCATCCCAGACATCCCTGGCTTCCGTGTCCCGCGTGGGTCAGAGCAGGAGTCCTGGCTCAGGAGCCATGTCGCGAGGCTCTGTCAGCTGGATCACGATCGGTGCGTCCCCGTGTTCTTGTCCTCGACCCCACCAGCCGGCTCAATCCCTCAGATTTCCTGGCAGTCAGCCCGTCAGCTTTTCCCTCAACCACCTCGCGGAGCTCGAACGCAGAGAGTACATCGCATGTTCGTGCCCGGCGTGTCACATCGCTCACCCACTCACACAGCTACTGGGTGTGCGAAAAGTCGGACGGCGTTCGCGTCCTGTTCCTTCTGCAGACAGACGCAAACAGTGGAAGTCAGCTTGTCTATCTCGTGTGTCCTCCTTCTACCTCCCTTCCGACTTGGCCATCCACACCGCACAGATCGACCGACACAACACCTACTACGAAGTTTCTGGCTTCTGGTTTCCCCATCCAGACAGACCCAGAGATTCGCTCATGGACACCATCTTGGATGGGGAACTCGTAGTGGACGTGGACCGCACGAGCAACAAGGTGTGCACTCCATCTCTCGACGCACTGCCCCCAGCCCACCTTTCTGCAGGAAACGCTCCGTTATCTGGCATTCGACTGTCTCGTACTTGACCACGAGAATGTCATGTCGCGATCATTAGACAAACGCTATTGGGTATGGCGTCGTTATGCCCCAGTATTCTTGCTGACTCCAGCTAGCGCTTGAAAGAGCGTTTCCATAGACCATGGCGCAAAGTCCGGGAACAATTTCCTCACATGGCCGAGAACATACCATTCGAGTAAGCGACCACAGTGCTGCTACTCCAGCTCAGTACTTTACCTGGATTCAGCATTCAAGTCAAGGACATAGGCTTCTCCTACGGCATCGAGGACGTATTCCGGCTCGTGATACCCAACCTGCAGCACGGCAACGATGGCCTCATCTATACCTGTCGGGAGACCCCATATGTTCCCGGTACAGACCCAAATATGTACGTGTGCGAGCGAATTTCTGTTCAGCGTTGGTCACGTCAATCATCCTTGCACAGATTAAAGTGGAAGCCCCCCTCGGAGAACTCCATAGACTTCAAGCTCGTTCTGCATTTCCCACAGTCAAAGTCTGATCCATCCAAACCCGAATTCCGTGCGAAGCCTTTCTTTGGCCTCCATGTATACTGTGGGGACGAGGGTGGCCAGCCAAAATACGAGCCTTACGATACGTTGTTTGTGGAGGACGATGAATGGGAAAGGTGGGATTCCGCTTCACAACCTGCCAACCCTTGCGTCTGATGGTATCGCAGGATGAAGTTGTCCGGAGAGCAAATCGACGATCGGATCGTCGAAGTGCGCTGGGACCCGCAGCTTGAACGGTGGCGGATGATGCGGTTCAGAGATGATAAACCCCACGGAAATTTCCGCACCGTCGTGCACAACATCATCCAAAGCATTGCTGATGGCGTAGAAAAACCAATGGTTGGCCCCATCCATGGTCGTCTGCCTCCTCTAACGTGTTTGTTGCTAGCTGCTCGCTCGTAGCCCAGTCATTCGAAGGACGTGGAAAGCACGTCTTGGTCAGCCACAGCAAAGCGCCGGGCCCCAGCAGCCATCGCCAAGTCAGACAACGCCCAACGGCCGTGTCGCACAGCACCCACCGCCACCACCTGTGCAAGTTCGATACGGACCTATCGCAACCTCGCGGTGGAGCAAAGTATCTGGCCCTGCAATCTTCGCAGGGATGAAGAGATAGGCATGCCACGTCCACTGGAACATATCGCTTCGTCGAAATGCGTACCGAGATTGGCGGCGTTCAAGTGTACCAACGGCTCGGCCCCCCAACACCAACACTGCCGGGGTGGGACCTCTGGTGCATACTGAGAATCGACCTTGTTCTTTGGGTCACAGTTCCGACGACAATGCACCATGGTCTCGAGCTGGGCTAGTTGTTTGCTGGAGATGGCCAGTCATGAGAGAACTAGTGTGTCATATTCAACAATACTTATCGTCAGCGCAGTACCACTACGTACTACCTGGCTTGGCAGTATGCGATCTTTGGGGAGCAGAACGTTGGCAAAATCGTATCCGGTTAAACTTCAAAAACACGTTCGAGAGCAAGAAACAGAATATGTGCATGTCTATTCGTTACAGTGATGAGTAGGAGGAAACTATACGGGAAGCCGACAACAACAAGGGTGGGTAACGGACAGAAAAAAATATGTGCAGGGCATCAAGGGCATCGCTTGCGCGTGAATCGTCAAGACAAACACAGCAGAAAAAGAAAGGATAGGTTTCTTCGACGCCGCCCATCTTCGCAACGGATTCACGAGGGAATAACGTGAGAATAATACTAGGATGAGTGATATGCAAGAGACGGGTAAAGATGCATTAAACATGAGCAAGTGAGTATATGGATGAGATAGGGCAGCACGGAGAACAACGTCTGGAGCCGTGGATCGTACAAGGACATGGATATCGCGATGGAAGGCGTGCAGGAGAGTCAAGTCAACTATTGGAAGAGATTTTGATCGAAGGAGAAGGCGTCACCGCCCATGTCCGCAAAATCGGGCTCCAGGGCCCCTTGGCGAGACGGGCCAGGCGCAGAGAGTGAGCGCGAGCCATACACGGAATGGACCTGCCGACCGCCCACTCGGGTCAACGGAGACGGGAACAGGTAGCCAAAGGGACAAGACAACGGGTTTGTTGGATCAATCTGAGCGGTCTCGAGTGGAGCTGTGGATAGCTCTGGCGTTGACTCCACAGAGGAGTCCCGACTATGGTTGCCACTGCCCTGGGGCGAGTAGGGCGCGATGGACAGAGCTGCGAATGTGTTTGGATGGAATGACTGTAAGATGGTGGTCAGCGTGTGACCGCCGACTCGGGCGAGGGTACAGCACCGAATCCATCGAGAAGCTGTGTAGGGAAAGAGATGTCTGGGGTGGCTCCCCGCCGACAGAGAGCGTCACCGTACCACCGGGAGGGCCTTCGTCGTCGAGCATCTGGGCATGTTCTTGGGCGTGGCCCGGCAGGTCGAGGTCGCACTGGCCGTCATACACCCGCCACCACTCGATGTCGGCAAGGACACGCCGTCCGGCTGTGGCAGGGCCGGACGAGCGTCGGGGGTGGTGTGCGGCTGGGCGGGTACGGGAGGCGGGTGAGCTCGCGGCGGAGAGGGAGGAGGGGTAGGGGGACGAGCGGACGGAGGGGGAGGAGAACGAGCGACGGAGGGACGGCATGGAGGACGAGGCGACGTGCGGGTGGGAATCAGACGAGACGGTTTTATAGCTGCGAGCTGATGCGAATTCGGGTTGCGCGATGACCACCATCTACGCCGGCCCCGTCATCAACCCGCACTCGCTGACGAGCTTTCTCGCTCTCCCGAGGTGCTTGATCGCCGTCGGTAAGGACGGTAACATCCTCTGGATCGACAGCGACGTCGACCCCGCCGACCTCCCCCGCACCATCGCTCGTCATGGCGCGGACGACTATACCATCGTACACCTGACGCGAGGCCAGTTCATCATGCCTGGCCTCATCGATACCCACATCGTACGCAGCTCCCCCGGGTCTCGATGTCGCCTCCTCACATCTCTCTTAGCATGCCTGCCAATTTCCAAACCTCGGCGTGTACGCGTCCTCTCCCTCCTCGTCGTTTTGAGTCATCTCACCGGCCGTGTCATCAGCGGAGGCGATCTTCAGCTCCTCGATTGGCTCACCACACATACCTTTCCCGCCGAATCTAGATTCAGTGACGTGGACTACGCTGACCGCGTATATACCGACGTCGTCCGGCGCGTCATCGCATCCGGGGTAAGCGATCTACCGCCCCAACATGCCTCTCCTCCAACTGCTTTCAGACAACGACGTGTTGCTACTATGGTACCCTGCACCGCGACTCCACCATGCGTCTGGCAGACATTGTCCGCAAGAAAGGTAGTCTAAAACCCTTCATGCCTTGCATCGTATTGATACAACCGTCTTAGGCCAGCGCGCTTTTGTTGGTGTAGGTATATCGTCATCGGACCTGTATCCGTCTCCTGATCCATCCCACAGAAATGCAACATGAACTGGCATGCTCCTGATTATTACGTCGAGAGTTCTGTCCAAGAGTCCGTAAGTACGACCGTTGATCTCATACGATACATACAGGCCCTTCCGCCCTCGCCAGCGCGGGAGCCGCTGGTCCACCCTATCATCACCCCTCGTTTCGCAATCTCCTGCACGCCAGAGCTTCTGGTTGAACTTGGTCAACTTGCTGAGACGATGCCCAGTGTCGCCATTCAGACCCATATTTCTGAAAACGAAAAGGAGGTGGAAGACACATTAAAGTATTTCGAAGCGGATTCTTACGCTGGCGTATACGACAAGTTCAAGCTCCTCCGGCACAACACCATTCTTGCACACGGCGTCTGGCTTACTGAGAAGGAGATGGATCTCATCGCTGAGAAAGGGGCTGGTGTCTCCCACTGTCCGACGAGCAATTTTTACCTGAGCAGTGGGATAGCAAAAGTGGGCACGCTCTTGGATCGTGGCGTCAAGGTTCGTCGTGTTCGAGTTACTCGCCTTTGGATCGCTCACCATCTCGATAATTAGGTCGGCCTTGGTTCTGATGTCAGTGGTGGCTACAACCCGTCAATACTGCATGCTATCCAAATGGCCAGCGTCGCTTCCAAGATGCTTGCCATCCAAGCTGACTCTCGGACTTGCAGTCACGGACATGAACATGGACACCGCAAGCATGCTCACGGTCACCCACATACGCCTCCAGGCTCGGGAGAGGGGGCGGAACGTCACCCCAAGCACTCCGATCAGTATGGTCACGCACACAAGGAGGGAAAGTTCGCTAACAAAAAGCTTGGCGTTGCTACCCTCCTCTATCTCGCAACTAGAGGTGGGGCAGAAGTCTGTTGTCTGCAAGATCGTATCGGGTCGTTCGAGCCAGGGAAAGCGTTTGATGCCTTGGTTGTGAGCGTCCGGAACGAAGTGGGAAACCCTGCCATGTGGTGCTACGATCTTGAACAAGATGACAGCCCCGAATCAAGCCTCGGACAGTGGCTGGAACGGTTTTTATTTTGTGGTGATAGTCGGAACATTGAGAAAGTGATCGTTCAAGGAACACTCATTGGAGGAAATGCACACCATGCATGAATAGATGGTTGCAATAATATACACTTGGGCAGGAAATGAACACTGCACTGACACGACGACGAGGTCGTCCGAGTTCTTGCCTGCCAAGTTCGGCGACATGTACAACGTGGCGAGAACTCAACCGTCGTCATGTCTTGTGCTTGAAATGTCCAAACTCCCATTTGGAACAATCCTGCAAACGCCGCCCGTCAGGCTACGCATGGCACGGTACGATGGGCGAGCGAAATGCCTACGACACAGTCGGCCTCTTCGCGGGGGCTGGGGACCTCACACTCTCCTCCCTGTCCGTCTGGCCAGGAACCTTCCAGGTCCAGCACATTTAGAACCAACTCTTTAATGGGGTGTTTTCGCACATCAACGTGCCACCCGAGTCTCGTCACGGTGTCATACACGATTGCTTGGCCGAGATGACACCGCGTCTCGAGTGCGTAGCCAGCTCGAGCACACAGTGAAGTAACGCCCGTACAAGTGCCTTGAGGTATCGGATCTGCATTGTGGTATACATGGATGGCAGGCACGTGTGGCAGGGCCTTTCCGGGTAGAGGAGGGGGCAGGGGGAGGTGGAGTCTGTGTGCTGCCGTCCGTTCACCAGGAGCTTCAAATGCGACTGCAGGCAGCCCGAACGTGGAGCCAAGAAGGGAGGCGAGGCTGCCGCCGAGACTGTGCCCAACTAGCCAGATGTCTGCATGCGGAAAGAGAGATCGCAGGTCGTCGACAAGTTTCTAGATTCTCGACGTTGAATTGAAGGTGCTGGAAATTTGACTCGATGAAACTCACGATGCCCGTGGAGTAAAATAGGCTGTCTTCGATGAGTGCGGTAGAGAGACACGGGTCATCGCACCGTCTACGGAAGCCCGACCAGTCGAAGCAGTCACATACTGTGGAAAAGATCCACGAGAAATCGACACGGGCACAGCAACAGGAAAATAGCAAGTTGTCGTTGAGCTTGTCCTTTTTGGATGTGGGCCCTCGCAGCGTTGTGCCCTTTATCGACAGCACGACAGTGGAATTGTCTCGGGAGCGGAATACGAAGCCACGAAACCCGTCTTCGTCGTCGTCCCAGCCAAAGGGAAAGCTCTAGATAAGTGGGGATCAGTCAGAGGGAATTGCGATCGTTCATCCAGGGTGACTCGCCGCATTCATGCTCCACGAGGGGTCGAGTTCGTACCAATTATCTTTCCAGGGGAGCTGATAAGCATTGGCGGCCATCCGTGCGAGCTGGGCGAGGGTATGCCTGTCCGTGATATCGGGACCGAGGACTCGTGCTTCGAGCCACTCCACCGGCTCGCTCTGGGCTTGGTGAATGGACCTCCAGCGAGCATGTTGGAGCGCGTCGTGGGAGTTTGGTCTGTAAACGGTGGTGGGGACCGCCCTCAGTGACAGCGTCGGGTGGAAATGCTGCGAGAACGAGTAGTTGGAGAAGTACGGCACAAGTTGGTCCGTATCTCGGGGTTTCGCAACGAACTGGTGAGAAAGATCGAACTGCAGTTGTCTTGGAACAGCGTCAGAGTTGAGCGCGTGCGAGGTCGGAAGCGGCTGCAGCGCACTGACGACAACAAGGACGGAGAGCGCAGCCAACCCGGACCAGGTGTGCATGGATCGCTTCGTCGCGCCTCGGAAAAGCGCCCACAGCCATCGATGGAATCCCAAGTTCACACCGCGTCCGACTCTAATAACATACAGAAGACATGGCGTCGTATACCGTATACAAGTGTACAAACCAGTGACCGGGGAGCTCATCTTGCCGAGTGGAAATGGTTTGAGGCAATCCATTGGCGGATGAAGGTGCTGCTCATCTTTGTTTGCTTCAGGATCTCGGCGTCTTCGTGACTGAGCTTTGGAGAATCTGACGAGATGACGTCTATGACGAATGTTCGCAAGGGAGGCAAGCCCTTGCGAGTGCGTTCCTTGTCGACTAGGATGGAGAGATGAGACACGGGTATGATGGACACAGACAAGAAGGCGAGGCACGCACCCGCGGCCGCGCCAGAGAGAGTTTCCTTGCTGACGACCAAGGCCTGGATGTCGGGGTTGGAAGCGGTGGGGCCGTACACGTCCTTGAGGTCGAAAAGCTCGTACTCGAGATCGGGGCGAAAGAGCACGAGAAAGGATCGTGTCTTGTGTGCTCTCGTATGGAATGGTTCAAGAAAGTGAGGGTTCGACTTCTTGTCGAGGAGCGCGTCGACTGGAGAGTGTTGAGCGGGAGGAGAGGGGTGAATGGGATGGGCTACCTGTTATACCGACGAGAACCTTGCGCGTCGCGATCCAAGCGGCCATGCTGAGGAGTATTTTGTGACCGGCATGGAGATGGTCAAAGGTTCCGCCTAGTATGACGTTGGGGTAAGGGGGAGAGGAAGGGGGAGGGGCGAAGTGCGTGGGGGAAGGGGTGGGGCGGGGCGGAGCGGAGAGGAGAGCGTGTGGGACCGAAGAGAAGGAAGACGGGAGGGTGATATCTGGAAGGGGAAGGGGACGATTGCGGGAGAAACGCGCTGAGAATTGGGGAGACGCACTGTCATCTACGCGGAAGCAGATGTCGACGGCGGGGGAGATGGCGTCGGGGGAGAGGACGCCGTCGAGGAGGACAGAGACGTCGAGAAGGAGGTTGTCGCGCTGGTGGGCGGCTCTGGAGGCCTGGACGTAGACGTGGGCGAGGAGGGTCTGCACCTGGACCCAGGACTCGGCGCGGGATGCGGACGCGGCCGGGGCGAAGGCGTCGGAGAGGAGGACGATGATGAGCGCATCTGACGCGGCGGCGGCGGCGACGGCGATGGCGG
>JBBPTT010000063.1:0-62122 GCA_038094175.1 Boletellus aff. lepidospora
CCAAGCCATCACCCCAACGAAACCAGCCACGGCAACACCCGCACTAAACAGAAAAGACAAGATTAGCCATCAGCAACAGGAAAAATGCGAATGAACAATACTGAATAGTAGGGACGCCCTGCATTTTGAGCATTCTTTCCGCTAGCATAACTGAGTGCAACCTCAGCACCACATGCTCCACACACACGAATCGAAGGGTAGGGAGGTGGGATATAAGGCATCACAGAGCGGCAGATAAGAGCGAGAACTAGAGAGAGAATGTCAATAGAACTGCGTGATTTTGGATGTGAGCGTACAGAATTATGGTAATAATGACAACTATACCTTGTGGAAGAAAGCATAGCGACGTACATGGAGATATAGAGACAGCGGGGAGGGCAAGAAGGGCGGCGGGGTGAGCCATGCATCTTTATATCCTTGGGAGGGGACCTAGTCTGCATTCCAAACCACACTGGGCATCGATAAATGTGATAGAAACATAGGGTTTGCTGAGAAAGAGTGACTGGCATGCAATCAGTTGCAATTCGCTGATCAGTGCAATCAGTACTCAGCGCTCGGCGTCGAGCAGGCGGTCCATCCAAGTATGGTAATCCCCCGACACCCACCATTGAATCCCCGCTCGAGGTTTACAGCTCCGCATAAGTGGTATATTACATAACATGGGCCAGTGGGACAGTCCCGGCCTGCGGAAAATTCAAATCAGAGGTGTCCTCATCCCCGCTGAGGGCATATTCCGAGAGGCTGTGCCATAATTCAAACCCAGCAAACCCCGGCCAGCCTTCACCGCCACAGCAGCAAATGGGATGTTCCGGAATTGCCCGCGACGCGTCTCCAACTCCGCTCGTCCAAAAAGTCCTACTTCCTTTACCTCCATCCATGCTACCGGTTCGAGCGTCGACAGCCAAGCGTTTCGTTCGCTCGTTCGCCAGTGTCGTCGACTCAAAGGCCTCCGGCATAAAAGTCGCCGGCCTCGATAACGGTCAGCCAACATCCGCCGTCACCTTCCTCGTCAAGGCTGGCACTCGGTATGAACCAAGTCCAGGTGTTGCGCATGCCTTGAAAAACTTTGCTTTCAAGGTTCGTACATCTTTCTGGGTGTCATTCATAGGAAATTTCCCTCCCACTGTTGAACTTTTAGAGCACGGCGGAGCGGTCGACGCTAGGTACCGTGCGGGAGAGTGAACTCTATGGTGGCGTTCTCTCTGCAAGTCTGTCACGCGAATATCTCACATTCACTTCCGAGTTCCTTCGTGGCGACGAGTGCGTATCTTTACCCTCCTCCATGCAGTCTTTCATGCCATTCCATTTCCCAGGACCTTCTTCACCTCCGTGCTGACGTCCATCCTCACTACACCCAAATTCCTCCCTCACGAGTATACTGAATACGTTCTCCCTGTCGTCCGTGATGAGGCTACTGCAGCCTCTCGATCCCCAAATACTATCGCAGTCGAAGCCGCCCATGCCCTTGCCTTCCGTACCGGCCTCGGGGCATCCCTCTTCTCGAGCCCTCATGCAGCTGTCTCCTTGGATTCCGTGAAGTCTTTTGCAAAAGACGCCTTCGCCTTGGGTAACATCGCTGTCGTCGGTACTGGCATCGACTCGGCACGTCTTGCAGAACTCGTCGACAAGGCTCTTGCAGGCGCTGCCCTTCCCTCGGGCTCACCTGTTACGGGCACGCCATCAAAGTACTTTGGTGGGTCGACACGAATCGACTCGCATGACGGACTTCAGAACGTATTCATTGGTTTTGGCACTACGACGCCCTCGCCTGCGCTCTCTGTCCTCAGTGCACACGTCGCACCGATCCCATCCCTCAAGTGGCCTACTGCACCACGCCAACCAGCGACTGCCACCTTGGTCCACCTGCCCTATTCAGATGCAGTCTTGACCGGTGTTCTTGTTCAGGGTGCCGATACAAGGAGCGTCACCGAGGCTGCTAGATCCGTCGTAGAAAAATTCAAGAAGCCATTGAGTGCAGATGAAGTCAAGATTGCTGTCGCACGGGCCAAGTTCGGTGCTGCTGCCGCCGTTGAGAGTAGACAGGGTGTCGCTGAGGTTATTGGTACCAAGGTAGGCTATTCTGACTTTGTGGAACAAGGTCGGTTGACTATTTTTCCTGCAGATTTTCTCGAATGCAAATGCGTCTATTGAGAACACTTTGGCTGCGTTGGACAAGGTTGATGCCGCTGCTGTTTCCAAGGTAAGTGTCTCTCAAGGTACCCATGCTTGCTAGTTCATGGATGTTGTTATTTGCCCTGTAGAGTGTCTCCGAGCTCACCAAGGCCATTCCGACGTATGTTGTCGTCGGTGACATCAAGAAATTACCTTATGCAGACGAGATTGGACTCTAAGTGTCGTGCTTTGTGACCTTGGATGGCATACCTCTCAGGTGGTTGTAATGTCGGTGGATAGAGTCATAGAAAATGCAACTTCAATTTGAAGACCATTGAACGGTGGAACCTGGCTTGGTGGTTCACGGCAGTTTCGCATCCGTAAATTGGCTACTTTGGATTAGTGGAAGCGAGTGTCCGTTATGAACCACGTTTCTCCCTAGTCATTTCGTGGTATTTGGTATTAACCTACTGATACGTCATCGGGCAGATGAACGAACGAGCACAAGCGCCAGAGGGCTCGCCCCAGACTTCCCGCCCAGGACGGGATTCGTCGATGCACCCCTTATTTCCCGAGCAGATCAACCAACACTTTGTTTAATCTGGTTTTCGGCACCATGGATGTGAACGCATGAACGTCTGTGGTGGCAGTGACATTCGGGCGGAGTCAGGGTAGAGTCATGAAGGCATGACTCCGAGGAAGGCTGGAGATGAGATACTGCCGTAGTCGGATGTGGTTCTGGGTGCTTCCGTCGCATTACATGATGGCTGGGAGGGCGCTCCGAGAGCATACCTGGACACTGGCAGCGATCGTTTCTCGATTGGGGGGGGGGCTCAGATGAAAACGCGTTCAGAGGGGGGTAGGTTATTTTGCGTTTAAGTTGTGTCCCGGTACTAATGGGAAGATGCCATCTTTCACCGTCGCATCAGGCGAATCCTCCTTTGTTCCTGTTTGCAACGACGGCGATGAATGTCCACAAGGACCCCCAATTTGAGCGTTTCTGCTAGATTGTTATTGCTCGGACAACTGAACACGCCCCCCCTCCTTTTTTGATGAACAGCAACAATCGTCAGATTACATATGGCCGTCACGAACGAGTGATCGTGGGCGCAATAGAATAAATACAAGGATGTACGTCGTACCTGGGGATTCTGCGTGAATATGGGCATAACGTTGGGTCAGGAATTCCGGGACCGTGTCCTGCATGGGCAGGGATTTGACATGCTATGATGTAGATGGGATGAACTGGAATATTGGTGGGATCAGTCTCTGACTCTGACGGTGTGGTCTTGACCTGTTCTACAGACTCCGATGCGCCCTTCCACTGGTGAAGCCTTGCGTTGCTGTTTGAACGAGGACCAACTAGACGTGACCAAAAGTGACGAAACATTGAAGAAAGAAAGCGCTACCGTGGCGTGTGCGCCTTCCTATGTCAGTACAAGAATGCCTTGACCACGCAGGTCAATGTAAAGAACATGCGAGAGCTTCTTCCACCATGAACGAGTGTCAAGCATAGGTACCCGTCATACTGGTCGGGTAAATGGAGTGCCAGTTCACGTCCCGCTCAGGATGCTCGACAGTGGTAATGGCCTTGTCAAACATTGTTGGGAGAGTTTTCACAGAGCATAGAGCGTTTCGTGTTTTCTGGGCATAAGCGGAGATGCCGACGCGTCGGTCGTATTGAAAGGCTTGGGGTTAGGGACGCTGTGAGTTCTTTGTTCCACAGCTCTGGGAAAAGTGACCGTCAGCTATAGCAAGCAAGCGTTACGCTTTACGCGAACGCCTCGTGTTAAGGAGTGCCGGTTGGGGTGATGGCTTGCTCGGTACCGTGCAATCCCACAATTGTCTGGGATCAGAATCAAGTATTTCCGTTACAGATCTAGCTGTGTTCACGTCATCGAGCGAATTGAGTGGAGCTTCTGACAGAACATTCATGTCCAAGTGTTACCGATCAGTAAATGGGCGCAGCATACATGAACAGATCTCCACATCTCATGGTTCGTCACATTCAAGTGCGGGCGAGACGATGTCACTCAAAGTAGCCTGGGGTGCTGTGCGCACTGAGCCCACTACTACAGAAGTCGGCTCCATTGTCTCGCACTAGCAATGGGGACCGGATATCCAGACCTCAGCGCGAGGCTTGGTCCACAAGATCGGTTATCGTGAACGCCACTATCGCATTGTGGCAGATTATATGAATCTTCAGAGCGAGAAAACTTCGCACCGGGAATATGGATATGGATGCATCCTTAATTTCCGCGTGAGGCCGTCCTGGGGATCTTTCCAGTCCGTACAGATTTGGACGACCCTTGCCCAGCTCGAAATCCTTGGCTCTGGCTCCGTCCGGCCCGCTGGGGGCTAGTACGTCCACCAGGTGACCCGATTGCGTTCCGAAACATTTATCCGCTATAGCGCAACTTCATTCCTCCTCCCTGGGAGGTCACGACGACCGTAACAATCTGGTAGATGTGCCGAACCGGGAACCTTCAGACATTCCCACCTCTGCGGATGTCGAGCGGAACTTGATGAGGTAGCCCGGGTCATGTGCTGAGGAACCTGCCGACATGATGGCAGATGACAGCAGCTCCTCCCCAAAGTTCGTTTTACACAATCCACGTTTCACACGAGCTCCACCTGACTCCAAACTTTCATCGTTTCTAGATGAGTGTTCAACGTTATGATCCCAGCTATCATATGGCATATAAACATTCCAAACTAGGGCAACATTCTGTTTCCAATCGCTTCCGAGTGATGGCGCCTCTGCTCGCCGTGCGAGCTGTCAGATGTTCTTGCACGTTCGTTCCCAAAGCGTTCGGGACGAGACCGAACCGAGTAATAATCTCCGGACGACAGGTGCACCGTCGGGTCTCCGTGCGAAGCAGGCGGTATTTGTGCCATTTGTATGTGGATATCACGGGGTGGTCCTTCCAAGCATACGATGACTAACGGATGAAATACCCTGTGTAAATGATGTTCCAGTTCCCATGCACACCTCAGGATGGCGCAATCTACGCCAAGTCAAACTAGTAGGATCGGTCGCTGCAGTTCTTTTGTGACTTCTACTGCGAGTTACCAGGGTACAGTCTAGATTTATTTTGTGCTCGGAAGGTTCACCACTAATAGGCCGCCGGATGATCACGCAGAGACGTACGAAGGGTGTCGTCCGTTCGAGAATGGAATCGTGTACCTCAAGGCTTTCTGGGGCTCTTTTTTGTTTCGACATAAGTAGATAGTTCGGGGGTAACAGCGGCGTTCTGATAATCGATCTAGTCAACACCGAACAAGTAGCAACTTGCCTGGTATATGATTAGATTGATTATCAGAACCTTGTATATCTAACATCACCAAATCGAGATCTCCAAACCACAACGTATGACATCTGAAGAATGGGCCATGTACCCTCTTGAAGCGGCTGACTTCTGCAGTGTCAAATCCTTCATGCGCATGGTTCCTTAGGTTATTTCAAGTGATGTCATTAGGCTTGTGCAATATGAGGAGCGATGCGTGCTGCACCTACTTACTGATATGAAATGGGATGTCTTGTCGAATGCTCCAACACGACCTAGGTTGTATAACCGTTTCAATAATGCGAAAGTAATTTCTGCAACGAAAATATTCAACTTTGACCCCAGTCAGTCTCAACAACAAATATCACTTACCAAACGAGCGACCCCACTTGGCACTCCGCAACATGAGGCATGGCGAATTCGCATGGAGATATCGCGTCAATATCTGCCCGGCAAAGGCCAGTTCCCCGAGAGCTATAAAATGGACAATCTGGAAAGCACTCCGTGTTCGCAAACCATTCACTGCAACTATCACATCAATGGCTCAACTTACTCCTAGGAAATATAGAATCCGCTCCTTCCTCGACGGAAATCCTCCTACTGCGGTCCGAGCCGTTCCGCTTCCCATTCAGGACGTTGTTCTCAACGAGGTTGAGCAAGTGGTATAGTAGTTTCGCTTTTTCAGGTATCATGGAATGCTCATCTATCGGCTCCAGTGGACACTCACCACAGTCGGAGAGCCTAATGACCAAGTTTTCTCATTCAGCCTCGAGGGCTATCCCGCTACCATTGTAGACGGCAATAGGGTCAACGCTGCCGTGGATGGGCAAGGAGAGAATGTGAATTGGCATGTCACCTACCACCAGCGGTACCGTGCATACAAGTCAGTGTTACTCTTCCTTCCAGAGTGACTACTCAGGGTGTAGCTAAACCGCTCTTGTTCAGCATCGAGATCAATGAAGCGCGAGAGAATGGATGGGCAGTCCAGGAGCTCGTCGGAGGAAATAATCCGGTATTTGGGTCCTCTCGTTCAGTTTCAGCCTTTCATTGATCCCTGTCATAGATTGTGATAGAGAAGCTCTTCGTCCTCTCGGACCAGCTCCCAGCTTTCGATCCAAAGCAACTATTCAAGTTTGAGCCAGTTGACTAATCGGCACGAAAATTGCCTTGAAGGACGCTCCCGATGCAGTTGTAGTATGTTGGACCAGAGTGTTGTACATAGCCGAGCAGATCATCGATAGGAAGAGTTCGAATTCTTGCGAGCGCGCACAGATGAATGGAACCTCGAAGAACTATGAGTCAGGTAGTCATAACTGTGGCATCTTTTCGATACAACCCGTTCTAACACTCACCATTTGACACCCGTGTCCAAGCCAGTGGGGGACGAGAAAATTCCGGTCCGGATCACAAAGGAACTCAGCCACATGACGGACTTCTTACTTACTCACTTTTATACTCAGCATTACGAGTACAGGTCTTGATGCTAATTTCTCCTAGTATTACTTGCGCTTGCGCACGTGTGTTTGAGTCCGACTCTTGTGGTCCAGAACACGACACGCTGGGTATGACACCAACACTACCGCTCCCTTGATTGACCTTGAGTTGAGGATCCAACCCTGCGATACTATCTAGACATTAGGGCCCGGGGGAGTATGAACTGGCAGTGCATAGAAACATCCCTGCCTTGAAACGGAGAGAAAAAACTCGATGACATCACCAGCAGACTTGCCAGAAATTGGCGTAGGGAACTTTGAAAACGGTGTGCCTACTATCTGTTTGATAGATCATAACGGTCGAGCTGAGTGGATTTGGATGCGGGATTGAAGTTGGTTGTGTTGAGCGTGTGTCAAAGCAACTCACATAAGTGAAGCAAAACGGCTGATGCGTCGCCGGGCGAACAGGCGATAGGGAGGAAGACAGCTCGATTCTATCGTCCCCTATGGTAGACCATGGTTTAAATACATCGATTGTATCGATTAGACATGTTGCATAGTAAACTGCTACATTTGGCACGACTCAGCGGCCGAGTGTAGCTTGTTTGATTTATTTGGCCTAATCATGTATAGTCGTAGTCTCATTCAACAAGCTGTGTGGTACGATCACACACAAATTCTGGGGTCGCTCACCGAGGTTATGACCCGACATGCAAGCCAGTCCATTAACAGACATGTCACTGATCATCGTGGCAGGGCAGCCCTGACACTGTGGCTCCCATCTACAACCATCTATCTGGGCTTATTCGGTTGGTGATGTGGGTCACTCCGAGGTTTGAGTTGTGCATCCGTGTCGGAGTGGATCCGAGAGTCGGCTGCTTGTCCCCTCTGAATTATTATGGTGCGAGTTCCTTTTCTGAGAGTACATCGGGTGTGATAGCAGTGCCATGGTCCACTATGCAACGGCGTAGGTGCCCCTTGGGATATCTGTGCCCCCAGCAATTCACTGAATGTCGTGTTCATTCCACCGGCGGTCCCCTGGCCCGTCAAGTCACACCGACACGCGGATGTCTATATTTCCAAGACACCATGTTTGTCACCCCGAGGAAAAGTAATGAATATCCTGACGCAAGTGGAGCCATAGGAACAATATTTCTATGAGCATAAAGTATCCGGGAATTATCTGCTTTTAATTGGCAGCGGCTCAATCCATTGACTGTCTAAATCCGAGACTGTCTCAGTGGGCCCCTCTGAGCCAACTGCCAGCCCTGGTTCGCTCGCTAACGCTGGTCACTTCAGTCGTTCGACCCTTTGAGGACTACCTCCATCCGGCTCGCAAACTCATAATTGCATGGAGAATTTTTTTTTTTTGATCCGACATGCAACGGTATTCGGACACATCACTCAAGGCGACTAAGCGTACACAAACGAACATCTCCTATGCTTGTACTGCATCTTTACGACACCTTGTTAAACGTGAACAATTGGGAGGTGGAGGGATTGAAGGTGTTGGAACTAGAGGTCGGGATTGGAGTGATCTCGACCTACGCCATGAATTGGTAAAACCGTCACACCAGAAGGAGATGGTTAATATACCGGAGGATTGGCCACGCTTGTGGATGAGACTGTCCATGCATTGCCCAGCGTGTCATTCATTTCAATGCTAAATGGAAATGGTTTAGCAACCCAGTGAACCGACTATCAGATGATGAGTGTCACTCACGTGTATGCATCCTGGCTTTCTATGTAGCGGGCGAACCAATTCAAATTTTGTGTAACGTCAGTAGTAGCAGTGACATCGCTGCTGTTGTACACCCCTACGTAGGGGTAGTCGGCAATGGCAAACTGGAAGACGTTGTAACCATCCTGCTGCGTGATGTTCCACTGCAGTCAGTGAGGGTGAGCATTGCACGTGGAACAAAACGAAAAAGAGTCACACAGTAGTAGTATCCACGCTGGCCACAACAGGAGCAGTTGATGTAGTTTCAGTCTCAGTGGAGACACCAATAAGGACACTTCCACTCAAGGATACGATTGTGAAAGTTCCGCTGGCAGGTGGGACAGGCATCGACGCAGTGAAGGTTTTTGGGACATAGAATAGTTTGAGTGCCGTTCGTCTTATACCTATCGGAAAGGGGATCACTAGCGGGCAGGCATTATTCCAGTCGTCGTATCTCGGATCTGCTGGGAATCATTCCCGCCTCGTGTTGAAGAGTGCCAACTGAGGTGGCCTATTTGGTAAAGCACAATGCGGCATCTGGCTGGGGTCCGAATCAAATATTTCCGATTCAGAAACTGTGTTCGCACCATCAAACAACAATACTCCCTAAACCATGGCAGAACATTCTTGGACATCTGGGTCCGAATTACATATCAGTAAATGGGCGCGGTGCACGATGAATGGACCTCCACGCCTCGAGGCTTCGTGGCTCACCACATCATTGCGCAAGCATGACGATATCGCCCTGAAATAGCTTGTAGCACTGACCCCGCCGCTGTAAAACCCGGCCACTCACAAGGAAAGACCTCCAATTCATCTGGATGTCGTACATCATCTGTTCAATGTTTCGATCTAGGAGTTTCGGATAACTAGAGTTTCTGGCTGAGCAGCGCGTAAGCAGGTCTGGCAGTCGCTGTTATCCAATTACTGTTGATACAGGGAACCTGGGAACCGATGGCAGTATTTTGGAACCCGCGCCGAAGTCATTGCTGATTCCCGCGTGAGATGATCCTGAATGATCTGGCGAGCCCCCACAATCTGAGCAGTGTATCTCCCAAGGGCGAAATAAATACGGGAAGTGCTGCATTGTACCGATACTGCCAGCCTGAGCAGACGTCCGACTGGACATGGACACAAGCAACTTGTAGGGAGGTAGCCATAGGATTGGAGTGCATGGTGTCTTTGAGCGGTAATATAACTTTCCAACGGACTTGGGTTTGCTCAACGATCGCTTATGTAACCTAGCTCGCATTGGCCACCGTGTGTGATCGGGAATTTGGAGTGCGACTGACTAACCGCGGCCTCACACCAGAGACTGGCAGCGTACAAAATGATTAGAAGTATGTGCATCAGAGGATGCGCGCACCTTGAACCCTGCTACCGCAAGCACTTGAAGCACCTTTCCTGAGCCATCGACAGTAGGGGTCGCTAGGTCAAGATTCGGGATCATATAGCCTTGCTGGCCACAATACCTTCCCCGGTTTGGCCGACACCATGCCATGACATGGAAACCCCAGAGCGTTGAGGATCGGACTATGGTCTACGGGTGGCACCAGGACTAACAGACATGCCATGATTCATGAGCGACTTGGCGGGTCTCAGACGTATGGGCTTGCCCGAGACTCTAAGGTCGTCATCTTCAACTACCCAAAGCCGGCTGAAATATTGTGCGTTTCCAGCCATCTCCGCTTGCCGTACTAATAGAGTCGACCCGACTACAGGCCGCTGACCCTCTCCAGTATCAGCTCCAGAGGTTGGATGGGAGTTCGAACACAGCAATTCAGGCCCGCCTGATTGCGACAGAGTCGAGACTCATGGCCTGTGCAATCAACAGCGCTAGTCATTCTGATTCAACATACTATACAGCAACATTGGGACACGAAGTTCAAGGCAACCTCATGCCAGCACGCTGATACTCTCATACTCAATTGCTGTCCAAGGGCGTAAGCGTGAACAATTGCAGTGGTGAAGTCAGTGGGTAGTCATTGGATGCAGACGTGAGCAAGATATTCTGGATGAAAATCTTCCGCGTGACTCAGCATGCTGCAATATCAAAAGGGAAAGGCGAATTACTGGAGAACCAGGCTTGATGTTCTCAGGGACCGTCCATACCAAATCACGGTTCTGGTTGAGGGCAATGCTAGATAGGAATCGATTAGCACTGCAGGGAATGGCTGTGAAAGCATGAATATTGCCCACAGGTAGGCTTTCTGGTCTTCTATGTAGGTAAGGTGCCATTCGACATCCTCTCCAGGGTTTTCCACGGTAGCAGTGACCTTCTCCTCAGTCACTACAGTGTAAGGATAGTTCCAGAGGCTGAACAGAAAGACCTGTCCACCAGGCGGCCCCGAGAGCGTCCACTGAAATCAATGAAGTGAGTGCTGCGTGCACAGGATGAAAATGCGAAGCTGCCATACTTCTTGCTCACTCTCGCCAAAGCTGACAAACTGAGTGGGAAGCACAACTCCTCGCACACTGGTGATGGGGTTACCATCGAGAACAGAGCTTATCGTGTATCTTCCAGGTGTAATCTGCGACATCGATGTGCTGGTGGTGATATACGGTGTGCTGATGGGGAATGCCTTGCAAGTCGTCTATTTTATAGCTTCCAGGAAAGCGACCACGACCTTGAATGGGCAAGCACTACATTCGGGGCCGCACCCTAGATTTGCCAGGAATCCATCATGCCTGGTGTGGCTGGGTTGGCCAGGTTGGTAAAGTGCGATTTTGGCTAGCCTGGATCAAATATTTCCATTACAGATACTAGTGTGTCCTCGTCAATGGACAGCTTTACGTCCAAGGTCACACTAGTGGAGCATATGATAAGTCACCCGGACCCGAACTTTATATCAATAAGTACGCAAATGGGCACAGCATGCCTGGGTGAGTAGGTCGCCACATCTCAGGCTTGTCGCAAATTGTGCAAGTGTGACAATGTCAACTAAAAGAATTCATCGAAAAAGTTGGCTAACCTATGGGGGGTATGTCATCCATTCTTCAGATGTGTCACATCTTCAGGGTCTCGACCTTGATTCAGATATCCGGCCCCGGCTTGTTCGGTTCATAATCGGATTGATGATCGGAATGTTGCTATTTCCTGCTGACTTGACAATGCCTCGAAGAGTCCCGATTCTGAACCGAGAACGTGGAAATGGGTGCACTCATGGTTTCTGTACGAGATGATTCAGAGGTTCGGCACAGGGTGAAGTGACATACCTAGAGGACATAGCTTGGAATCCAATGCCACAAATAGGAGCGAGCACCAGAAAAACCTCAAATTGGTTCGCTCTCTGAAGGACTGCCGATCGTAAACAATATTATATGGAACCAAGGACGAATCCATTACGCGTTCACAAAACAACGTCTCCAGTTCAAGGTATTGCGACTACATGCCTCGATGTCCTCTCAGTTGCAGTCTGAAGACCGATGTCGAGGAGGTGACAGTGGCACTCCGATAATCGACCCAATCATAATCCGAGCAAGCTGCGCCTAGATACCTGGAATTTCCAGATCGAGACCTTCAAACTATAGCGTACGACACCCAAGGAATGGAAGCGTCGTGTGGGGATATTAGCCTGGTAAAGGTCGGATAGCCATGCTGGCACCTTCTTAGCTCCTATCACACACCCACGGCCTCCACGCACGCGCGCCCACCCTCTGGACAGTAGGAACCTAGCAGAAACCCCTGTTAATGTGGTTCACAGGGGAGCTCGATCTCACCGCACGCTCATAATCCAAGGAGTAACACGATACAAAAAGGTAATCATCTCCGCACTACCCGCTGGGAGGTTGAGCCTTTGTAGTCAGTTGGTTCTCTGAGCGCCGGTTACGCACATGCATATTATAGTCCAGCTTCGATACAGACGGGGACGTGGACGCAAGATGACAGTAACCGTGTCTGGTGCTGACCAGAGTCCCTGCACATAGTCACATGACAATTACGTCACACACACTCGTCATGTGATTTGTGTATGATGGGGCCAGAGTTCAATGAAACAGCGCGACGATGCTCCCGCCTGCTCTCGCCGAACAGCAGGCCAAGCTTGGCGTCTCTGCGGACGAAAGCAAAGCTCAACGCCTAAAGCGCCAACAAGCCCGGTTCCGGGATCGCGGTGGGTCAGTGTCTGTTTCTTTTGCTTGCCATGTCATGTTCTGACGCGCGGTGCAACTCGACAGGGCGTTCGTCCCGTCTGGCTCGAATCCGCTTGTTGATATTCTTCTTTCTCGTACTGTCTCTGGTGAATCGCCCTCCAAGGCGTGCCCCAAGGATGTCTCAGCCAAGCGACTTTCGCCATCCAAAGCTCGTCAGGCATTACCTACACGCAGAGCAAGCACGACCACTGCCTCGGGCGAGAATCAGGCCGTAGCTGGTTCGTTATTGCGTTCTAGATCCGCGTTCATGTTTTGAGGACGCTTATAGCAAGCTCCAAGTCAAAGCTGCCAGCGTCCCGGAAGCGCAGCGGGAGAACCACCAACCTCGAAGGTAAGATACAGTTTCCCCCGTTTAGTTCGGCGTGTGCATATTTCTTTTGGAAATCGTGTTAGTCGACCCGACAACACAGCCTACTTCAAAGCGCCGTGGCAGGCCAGCAAAGGGCAAAAAGAAAGCGCCAGGTAGATTCCGTTTTTCTATCATGGGTTTCCCCTGAAACTTCAACTTCTTCATTGTAGATGCAGACTCTGACACGGTGCACCCACTTCCCAGACCCAATTCCAGGTCCACACTGAAAGGAAAAGGCAAACAACATGACGTTGGTGCTGTTTCGTCTACTGATGGGAAACCGAAACCGAAAGCCGAAATCAAATCAAATCCTGCGAAGGCGGTGGTAGAAGAACTCGCCTCTGGTATGCATTCTACCCTGGACACAACCTTCTATGCATTGATGTGTACGCATACAGACGATGACAGAACCCTTGTCGAGGTTCCCCATAAATCCAAGTCTAAATCTAATAAGATACGACACGGTAATGGTGGTGAAGTTGACGATGACTCACCAAATATCCAAAAACGGGCTTTACTCCCTACGGAAGATCCACGAGCATCTAGTACAAAGACCGCATCGCGCGTCAGGGCAGGTAAGATTGCTGGTATGGGAAGTTCGCGAAAGACGACAGAAGATAAAGAGATCGTGGTATACGGTGAAGGGCATCCCAAAACAAATTCGAAGAAACGCATAATACCGCGTGACGACGACGACGTAGTGTCACCCGTTGTTAAGAAAGGAAGGGTTGCGAACTCTGCGCAAGGGAAATCCAAGATTACTGTGGAATCCCAACTCGCGTTGAATGCAATCAAGGAAGCTGAGGTCCGGGATGACCACAAGATTAGGGGTAACGGAAAGAGAAGACGTAGGCCCGAGCCTGATCAGCGCAGTGTCGAGCCTGTAGAAAGGGACGAGGAGCAGTATCTTGACCGCGCCGCCAAACCAAAGAAACGGAAAAAAGAGGACAAATACGACAATTGGCCTCGGAAAACTATCAGATTCTCCGATATAAGGTGCGTCTTCTAGCATTTCGCATGACAGACAACTCGCATTGACACACGCGCCATTAGCCCTCCTCGTTCATCATCCAAAAAGCTGAAGGAAAACCAGTCCAACAAAAGACAGAATGGTGTCCCCAAGTCAAGAGCCGAAGTCGAGCTGGATGCATCGCCTCTAAATTCGGCCACGGAGCCACCTTCCCGTATAAAGAGGCTAAAAGGTCCCCCTCGCGAGGTACTCGAGCGGATCAAGGCAAGCGCGGTACGGCACTTGCAATGCGCAGACAGCGAACCCGACGAGTTGGACTGTCTTTCCTGACTATAGCCAGACAAACGGACCCCATGCTTCAAGTCGCGTCCTCGGCACTCCATCTGTTTCTGGCCCGACTTCATGGCCCAGCTATTAGACACCATACCCGCCCTTGTTTTTGTTTCCTGCTCATATCTCATTGCACCCCATCACAGTCTCGCTACGCAATGGCTTCGTTACGAAACATCAGAACGATGCCATCTACATGCTGGGGTTTGGTCTTTGTCTACTTTCGGGTTATGTATGTGTCAACTCTTGCTTCCATCTCGATGTATGTATTCCATCCGACCACAAGAGAATAAAACGTTTGCTCATTCTTGCGATGCTGGTGGTTCAGTCGCATGACTTGGGCACATCTCGAACCTGGCTCCCCCCTACAACTGAAACTAGGCTTTCCGAGGTTTTATAGAGCGTGCGCGAATCATAGTGTACGGATGTAATGATAGCCTTATGATAAATAGCAACGCTCCGAAGACGTCCAGTCCACTTCCACCCTAAGCATGCACCTCATCCAGTCCATTCGCCACCCTGATCACGTCTGGATCCCACCCCGACTCCTCGTTCCGGTGCTTCAGTCTCGGGTCGAGCGTCTGCTGTTGCTGGGGGGGAGGCGTGATGGGTGTTACACTCACAGAGGCGGGCAGATGGACGTGCGAAGACACCCCCTCCATCGGCGACGGATCGTGGTCCGCCTCGTCAGACGAATGTTCCAGATCCATCTCTGCATCACCGTCAGGGCCGTGGTCGGGATCACCATCCTCGCTGTCCGAGCCAAAGTCCATAGCTTGTTCGACAGACATGATCATCGCGACCTCTTCTGCATCCGCGTCCCCGTCTTCACCATCCCGGTGAGCTCCCGATGATAGCATGGAACCTGAAGGCTCGGGTCCGCCTCGATCCCGATTCCGGTCTCTACAGTGTGACGAAGAGGAGGGTTTCGATGGGCTCTGTTTTGATTTTGATTTCTCGAGTTTGCGGAGCACCTTGGCGATGTACTCCTTGGAAAACTTTTTGATCTTGGCCATCTTCTCGTCCGAAAGGGTGTCTAGTCGACCTTCTCTATAGGAGGATGACTTCTTCTCTTTTTCGGCGATGATGTGGGTCAGCTGTGCGAACGCAAGGAGACCGAGTGAGTTCTCAGGGCCGTCACGTCAAAAAGAGAAGGGCAGGCGAAGGGATATGCTAAGGTGAAACACAACGACGCACCTCCTTGGCGTACTTCTTGAATACGTCGTTGTCCATCTGTCTCGAATACTTGCTCATGCACTTGACTACCACCCCACCCACGAGCTTCAGTAACCGCTTCTCCTTGTTCGCCTCCCTGTCTTCCTTCGGCTGTGGCCTTTTCGACACTTTTGGTTTTTTCTTCACCACCTCCGGAGGGGGCTCTATCACCGTAGCAGCCAGTCGCACAGCCTCGGCCTCCGCTGCAGCGTTCGCAGCAGCAATGATATCCGCGATCTCCCTCTTCTTCTTCGTCTGAAGGTCGACAACAGGGTCTGGTAAGAAGGTGGGTCCTTGAGTTTGCGGTTGCAGCACAGGCGTAGGCATCCCAGATTGCGGTACAGCTGCAAGCTTGAATTCGATTTCATCTCCCTCCCGGCGTGTTTTCTTCAGAGGCCGATTATCCTCGTGAGACTGGATGATAATGATCGAGGGTGACTCTGGCGCCTCTTCCTCGCCATTCTAAGAGCACGCAACAAGTGAGTGATCGATCGCAATATCAAGGGCACACACAGCATACCCCCTTGAGACGTTTTGGTATGCGGTAAGCAACCTCGAGGGAATCCCAATATTCAAGAAGCTTGTGCGCCCAACGTCAGCACGTGCGACTTGCCAACAAATACCATAAACGAACCTTCAGCGCCAATGATTTCATGCTATCATTCTCCGATTCTGTGCATGCCTGTACTGGCACTCTGATCTTGGAGTCGTCGACCTTGTTCCGCTGAATAAGCGGCCACTTGATCATAGCTTCGAGGGCCTTTTTGAGAAGTGGTCCTCGAGTGAATAAGACAAAGACTCGCGAAGATAGGAAACGCACGAGAACGGTGATCTCCACATCCTTGGCATGGTCTTGGAGTATGTTCGTCATGAGACTAAATCCACGTAACCGCATGATTTGGCGTAGGGCTGCCTCGTTCTCAGTGATCTTTGGATTACTCAGATCGGCTGGTTGACTGAAGTTCGATGACGATGACGCCACGCACCCTTATTCGAGTGAGGAGCTTGGAAAGGACTTTCTTGCTCGACGTCTGCCGGATGGCCTGTACGACCTTCGGAATATCCTTCTCGATGAGAGGCTTGAGTTCGGGCTATGAGGAAGCATTGACGGTGAGGCGCAGGACTGAGGACCAAGAGAAGAAAGGGTACCATATAGTCTTCATCCAGTTTCTTGCTCTTTCTCTTCTTATTTCCCTTGAGCCCAAGTTTCTCTACCTCATCGGTGATTCCTAGAGCTGCAAAACCAAGATATAATTAGATTGCAGAGATCAAGGAAAGACACGTACCATCAAGATAGAGATCGTCCATGCCGCCAATGTCTGTTTGAGTTTTCCCACCCAGAAAGCCCACGCAGTTCGGTTCCCCACAGTAACACGGTTGTGCATCGTGTCTGTTGTTCACGATTCGCTCAACCTCCGATACGCTCCCGTGAACTTGAGGCGGAGGACGTACCCGTATCGGTCTACGTTGTAATTGAACGTTAATTCTTCGGCCTTTTTGATAGACCGACTGGCGAAGATGCCCATTCGGACACGCTCGCCTACCTGCCACTTGGCGACATAACAGTTTGGGCTACAACTGTGGTTTGCGAAACGGCCGATGCCGCCCCTCTTGGTTGCATCAATATACTGAGTCACAATGGGCCATGGAAGGTGAGTAAAATGCAAATGGGAGGAGAAAAAACTAACTTCATCTTTTTGCAGCATCATGAAATAGAAGTGTTTGATACCTTCTCCGGCATAATCTCGCATGCGTTTCATAAATGACGGGTGTGAGACCACATCGCCAATGTACTCATAGATGAACATATCCCTGTCATGTCCCGCACGGATCATAAATTGCCTTTGGATAACTTGGAGTGGACACGGACGTACTTTGATATATCTGTGGCAGCTCGTAACCCATACCCCTTCTTTTCCGTCAATACTATCTCAATGTTGGCGTACTCCTTTCGTTGAAACCTAGGTATTAAACGTTGTGGAGAGGTCGTAGTGAGTATCATCCCAACTGCAACGTGCGGCCACAAGGCGCAAAGAATGCACCCACCGCTGATTCTGGCAGTAAGACCAACACCGACAATCGTCTGGTAGGCACTCCACCTGCGTGAGCCGATTGATACAATCCGAACCATGCCCACATGCACTCGACGGATCATCCACGCCTACAACGACAAATAAGCGCCCCGTCGCATCCCCGTCGCCAAGAAGAATCAATTACTACGTATTCAAGACTACTGCTAAGAGAGACCATGAGACTGACCATGTTCATAGACGCACTCGCACGTCATGCTTTCCAATTCCTCCCTTGAACGTCCGAGTGTGTTGTATTGGTAGTGATTTTCGGAGAGTTCAACAAAAGTTGCCCGGGCTGCCTCCTCCGCGAGGGGGAGGTCGCCCACGAGCTGAGGCCCTGCACGTTTGGGCTTCCCGTTTGCAGGAACTGGTGTGCTTGATTCTGATTTTTCTAATTTGTATAGAGGAGGAGGGGAAGGCTCTGTCTTGACGGATGGTGTCTCAGGTGGGAGCTTGGCATCGTCCAAGTCTTCGAGCTTTGCCAGATGGTCTAACAGGACCGATTCATCTCCTTGCTTGATGCCGCGGGTCAGTACTGGAGGGGTAGATGGACTCTGACGTTGAGAGGGGGGTTCTGACATTGTGGCAGGAGAACAAATACACCACGTTGGTCGGGGACAGTGGGAGCGATGGATGAACAACAAAATGAGTAACGACACAGCAACTAGCGCAACGTCGGGCACGACAGAGACACTGAAAACGATGTCGGCACCAGATACGACACGGAAACGGAGTGATGACGGGTACAGACCTTGTCTTTGGGTGTCGTGGCGGGCCCACAGCGAGCCCGTGCAAAGTCTGGCAGGAACGTCGACCAGACCGCGAAATGAAGCCCGCTTCGACTTCAAAAAAGCGAAAGCGCCACGACAGCGAGGCCAAAGTCTCGTTCGCGCTGTCCGACCAGCCGAAATCGCAGCTGGGCCCTGTCCTTGGTGAGTAACCGGAAAGCTTGCTCGTGGTCGTGCACGGTCAACCTTGTCGTCGCCACCACAGCCAATTTTCCTGCTATCGAACCACCCCGGTCCACCCCATTCAATTGTTATCAGACGGCAAAGGGAGCCGTCGACGAGGACTCCCACTTTGCGGAGCTGTCCACACTGATTGCCGGAGAGTCCGATGTCGTCGACCTTTTTTCTTCGTCAGAAAGCCGACAGGCATCTGTTGGATCTCGGTGCGTCTCCAAGTAATCTACGATATCATTTTCATCCATCCAGCCGTCTCTGCCCGCGTCCAGATATTTTGTTGCGGTGTATAATAAGCGCACCAAGACGGCGATAATTCGCGAGGCGCCCCTCCATATTCTGACACACCAAGTCAAGGCCCTCAAGTCTCTCCAGCCTGCAGCAGTTTCTACTCTTCAGCGCCTCGAGGCGCGTGCTGCCCTTGGTGAGTCATTCGGTACGAAAAAGGCCAAGCAGGCCATCACAGCGCAAGAACGGAATAAGGTGGACGTATCGGCGATGGAGACGGTCGCAGATCACCTGCAAGAGAGTATTCAACGAAATACGCAAAATTTGCCTTCCAAGGGTACGTTTCTGTCCATTGTGCTGCCCGGGATCGGTGTGACTGCGACATGCTCGACAGAGGAAGCGCAAGCAACAGCTAACAGTTCGCGCCTGGTGCCCCGATACAACCCAGATGCGGTGACTCCATCCGAAGTCTACCCCTTGCACAGCGTCATCCCCGAAGTAGAATGGAAGACCCTCTCACCTTCGGCGATCATCCAAGCCAGCTCGGACAAGGAGCGAAAAGCCCTCCTTGTTTATCAACGTTCAAACTGGGTAAATCAACACGTAAATGTCGTTTGTTCTTCGCCTTCACCGAGCAAGACGCACATGTGAGCCGTTCTCGGCTGTTTTCTTGCGGCGGGGGACTGATGTTAGTTGCGTAATTTACTAGCAAGATCCTGATTTACATCTCCGTCATGATGTCCTTCCGAAACCTGACCAATCGCAAATTCGAAAAATCTGCCATCTACGATAAACTATCTGCTATTCCGTCCGCCATAATCGACGGTCTTATGTCTAGATTCACGGAAACCCCACGAGGGTCGACAGAGTGAGCAGTCTCTTTAATGAAAGGCCCGGGTGCCCGCTTTTGTTTATTGTACTCCCCGTCTAGACCGCAGTCGACGTCTCAGACTGAAACACTGTTGCTCACACATATGTTTGCGCTGTGTCTTCGCGTCGACGACTATGCGACGGACACAACACTTATTGCGAGCGATCTAAGTCAAAAGGTTGCCACGTACGTCCCCACACAGATTCGTTTCAGCAGATCTTTGAGCGACGTACGCGATTAGGGTCAATGCGCTGTTCAAGTCGCTGGGTTGCAGGATGAGCAAGTTGACCACGCGCGATCTCAAGCGACTCAATCTTCCTGATAGTGCTGGAGATACACGGAGAGCCGTACTTAACACACCGCTGGAGTTCCCGAAGCCGCAAGTCAAAAGACATGGGTAGGGAATTGTCGGTGGTAATGAATTTCATGTTGTGTACTAGCGCTAACGTTTGCATCGATGATAGACGGATGGTGTTTGCTAGCTAATAAAAAATACAGATATATATATCCACCATTGACTATCTGCGTCTGTGTCTTGTGCGTGACCAACCCGTTCGTAGCGCCTGAATGACTGTCAACGGACGCCGACATGCTGAACCTGGTCACCCACATGATGCGGGTTCAGGTAGACAGGGTCGGAAAAAAAAAGAACTCCAATGTGAAGCTCGGATCTGATCGATTATCGGCGAACCCGATATGAACTTTTACGCATACACGCGGAATATGAAGTTGACGCTGTGAAAGCCCGCGAAACCCTTCCAGATGGGTAACCATCAGAAAACGTGGGGGATGTGACTTGAATCCATTCAACCCCCCGGGGTAATGTGGCATCAAACACTGTAATCTTCACGTGTCGTTGTGACTGGTCCTGATCCGCATTTGTTTCCGAATCTTCAAGTAATATCACTTTGATGCACTGAAACATGTAGCCTTGTGTATGGGTTCTCCCCCCTAAGGCGTCGGACCGATCACAGTGAAATCCTTGTCAGGGCAAGGCGGCCGGGGATCACTAGGAGGGTAGCAGACAATGCAAGCTAAAATGCGAAAGAGAAACCCAGCGTGGGGAGCAGTATGAAATTAGATGAACAACGAATCTGAGCGACCCAACAGTGAGCTTGGTGCTCAAAGCAAATGATATTGGGCTCTGGAGCTAAGCGCTGGAACCTGAAGTCAGTCCTTCTTGATGAGTGCATACACGTGGATAGTCTGCAGAAGATCAAATTCTAAACGCCGCATTGGTGGAATGTTTCGAGACCTGCAGAGGAGCAGCGTGTATGTGACAGAGTGCATTAGCTCTGCACTCAGATAACCGGCGGATGGCGCAAAGGTGGTTTTAAAGTTTAGATTGTCTAAAGTGAACGACGTGGGAGGTTATACAACACCAGAAGCAGCCGGCCGGACAGCGTCCTCGTCTCTGCCTGTTCACGGCCCATTAGCATCCCCCACAAGCACTGCAACAGCGTGAAGCCAGCGACGCACCCTCGATAAACTTTTGCAAAAACGTGCGCGGTCTCTCTTCCGCCTTGAGGAGAATACCCATCACATGGTCCGTCTGTTTCCAACAATTGAGCGCCTCCTGGAGGTCCTGACGGCTCTTGTGAACGAGGAGCTCGATCGCACGCGGATCGGTGACATGCCGGTTCGCCTCGAATTTCTGGCGGATGGAGTGTCGGACGTGGGCGGGTGTGAGGGGGATGGCGTACAAGGTGACGATTTCAGGTGCCTGGGCGCATTTCGGTGAGCACGAGAAGACCCGGACAGGATTTTCCAGCGACGACTCACGGCGCGGACCCAGCCTCTGTAGAGATCGATGACACGCCTGCGAGTCTCCTCGGGGCTGCTGGAGAACCGCGAGACCTGCGCGAGACGGGACGGAATCGTCGTCATCGTGTGCTTGCAACTTTCTTACTGCGACGTGCGTGTTCGCGCTCGGGCGGGCACGACGACGGGATTGCTGATGTAAGCAAATGAGTCGTGACTTCCTAATCGGGATGCCTTCTTATCTGCCACCGTTCTTTGTGCTCCGTTTCTTTGCGACACCATGGTCAGAGGCACGGGCAAGTTCAAGACCAAGCGCGGTGGTGGTCGGAATTTTAGGTGAGCGTACTCCTGGCGATCAGCATGGACGCTTAAAGCTTCGGCGGCGCGCCTAGTCGGGATATGGTGCTTGACAGCGACGGAATAGCTGAATCCAAGTCGTATGTGTGCTTTCGTCATCACCATCGCATTTCATCACTGCGTACTAGATCTCTTCGCAAGAATGCACTCCAGGACGAAGACGATGACGATGAAGACAAAGAAGCCGCGGTGGAGGAGGAAGACGAGGATGAGAGCGAGGAAGAAGAAGAGGGCGACGCTGCTGGACCGAGCGCCACTGCAGTTCCGGAACTGACGCGCGTAGAACGACGCGAGCTCAAGAAGAAACGAGCAGCTCAGAAGCAAGCACAGAAACAAGGGGTCGACGAAGAAGACGAGGATGCAGATTTGATCAATCCTAACCACGTCGAGAAGAAACTCACCATCTCGGACCTAGGCTCACAAGAATTAAACCGGAAAGAAAGGTGGACCGTCCGTCGTCGTGCGCAGTTCAGTTGCATTGACCAGTGATGGCGTAGGGAGGCCAAGGAGAAGAAAGAGGCCAAGGATCGCTACTGGCAGGTAAGCCGGCTACGCTGGTGATTGAACCATACATCTCACGCAAGCATCCAGCTTCATCGCGCTGGCAAGACAGATGAAGCAAAGTCAGATCTCGCTCGCCTGAGGAAAATCAGAGAAGAGCGCGAGGCTGCGCAGGCCAAGCGCAAGGCAGAGGCCGAAGGTCCGTATCATCACTACCATCTCGTTTCTGCGCGTTGAGAGTGTTACTCTGCACAGCTAAAGCAGCGGAGATAGAGGCGAAAAAGAAGGCAGCCGTGAGCGGGAGGCGTATCTAGGCGTCAGCACATTGCCCAGACATACACTTCATTACCACCGCACTAGGTTTTCTCCTGAGGCGGTGTTGTCGAGTCCCGCATTCTTGATCAGAATACCACTTTATAGTAAGACGTTCAACTGACCCGCTTTTGCAAGCCGTCAGATGTACAGCACAGGTCTTACGAACATTTCGTCGCTGAGCGTTTTTGCGCGAAGTTCGCTCTCTGTAGTGGCCTGTCTGGAAACAACCACCGAGGGAAAGACTTCCGCATGACTATCCTCAGTCGCCCGCTTGTCCAGCATCACCCTTCATATCAGTTCAATGTAATCAAGCAAGCTTCCAAGGACCTGGTAGTGTGAACTTAAGCACGTGAGGAAGAGGGCGGCTACCGTAGTGGCACTTTCAGTCTTATGACTTCACTGACTTGTGATGAGGGAACACCCCACTGCGTTCCGTCCGTCCTCTATCGGCACGCTATGCTGTTAGCCAACTGGATACCTACGAAGTACTGAGCCTCAGGATCTTTGTAGTATGGGTGACACTGCCACCGCCGTCTCTTCAACGCGTCGCGGCGGCGTTGAGTTGGTCTTGCGATGCATCCTCACAATAAATACGCCAGTCAACCCGACTTTCTAGGCCTCGCTAGGCGATATCCCCCTCTTCGACCACAGTATGATTTTCACTTTGCATCCGATAACAGACTCATGATTATGACTGGAGCGTGTTCTTGACGCACACAGGTCCCACCATCGATTTTAAGAGCGTCCCTGCACAAAGGTCAGAGGAAGTAGCCCTTGAATCCTGGAGACCTGTGCTTAGTGAACAAGAGACGCTTGACGGAAGCGTTGCTTCACCTGGACTTTAACATCAGTCTCACCCTCCCCGACAATCGACTATGTCCTCCTGTAAGTCGTCGTTCGTCAACCGCTCATTCGCAACAGTCATTGTACGTCTTTTTCAGGTACCGAATCGGTGCGTCCTTCAGGGCGTTGTTTGATTGGTGGGCGCTGGATGTCGACCAATGTTTCAAGATTGAACTATATACTTTGGATCCAAGATATCGTTAAGACGTTGGGTCTCGGGGACGAATGTGTGCGAGGCATCGACGTGTACGTCTCGGTGAATTCAGCAAACGTTGACCTTCTCATTCGCCAAGTAGTGGAACAGGTGCATCGGCCATATTTCCCTTGTTGGCATGTCGCTTGGAACCAAAGTGGTTCTTTATTGCTACTGGTAGGTCTTTCTCTGTCCCGTTAGCCATTCATTGAAGTTCGCCACTTTGAGAGACATTGACAAAGACTCCCTTGTGTCTGCGCGGGAAAATGTCGAGCGCAATAGACTCTCTGATAGAATTGTCATAGCGGATTTATCGTTTAGCGAGTCGATCCTACAGCCATTGGGAGAGACGCTTGGAACACCGTATGTCCATTGCCATGCAGACCATGAATATCTCTAGGACTGATTGCACGCTAGGATCCACTTCACGATGTGCAATCCGCCTTTTTACTCCAGCATGGAAGAGGTTGCTAAATCAGCAGAAGCAAAGGATTACGGACCGAATGCAGTAGGCATTATGATAGTGTCTTGAGAAAACGTCGTTGATTTCTATTCAAGGTGTGCACCGGCGCGGAGAACGAGATGGTAACTCCCGGAGGCGAGGTTACATTTGTCTCTCGTATGTTCACGGAAAGTCTACAATATGGAGTGCGATGCGGGTCTGTCCACCTTTTGGTTGGTGTATTAACGTGGTTCTGAAACGGTGTAAAACGAAGATGGTATTCATCAATGCTTGGGAAGATTTCGTCTCTTCCCCTGATAGTGGGTCTTCTACGCGAACACCAAGTAAGCTTCGCGCCCTCGTCCGTCGTACGTGGTTGATCTTGCAATGTAATCTAGGTCGATAATTATGCCATCACAGAGTTTGTTCAAGGGCACACTCGGCGATGGGCTATTGCCTGGAGTTTCAAAACCCTTCGTCTTCCGGACGTGCGTACATACCTGGATTTTCTGACCCATCTTTGATGCATATCACCCCGCAGTCTCTGGCGCGTATAGCTAACTCGACACTACAAGGCATGATGCCTTTTCGCACGACTCTTTACCAACAAGTACCGAAAGTCCGGTCCCCGGAGCTCCTTTACACAACACTTTTTCGGGTGCTTGGGACGATCCAAGGAGTTCATGTAACTCCCGAACCCATCGATCCCGAGTTAACGCCGTTGGTTCTCGTCACCGCAACAGAAATCACTTGGTCTCGTTCGGCGCGGAGGAAGAAAGTTGTTTGTCTGCCACAACAGACTCACCAAGGTTCAGCCATCATGCAATGTCGAATCAGTTGCGTGGATGGCCCTCATCCGATCGGCGAGAAGCAGCGAGTCACTGGCATCCATCTCGTGTATCAGCGGGTCGATGGAAGTGACCGCAGCGTTTTCGAGAGTTTTGTCAGTCACGTCAACCGCAAAGTTGTCGCTGTGGAACTTGGGTCATAAAGGTTACTCCGCAGTGCTGCTGGCGTTTCGTAGACCACTTGCCAGGGTGTTGGTCGCCGGTCAACGCACCCACTCCCAGAAAACGTGGCTCTGTTATATTTCCAAGGTAACGCATGGCCCTTGGCAAGCATATACAACTGTACATATCACACTCAAATCATCTTCTAGCTTTCGTTTAGCATCTTTCCGTTATTATCATAAGGGACCTCTAAATATTATTTCTGCCCTTCCCATTCTCCTTGATTACCTTTCTGATCTAATTCGAGTGCGCGATGTTTTCATTTGGGAGATAGATTCCGTTGTTTGCAGGTGATTTAAAAACTAAATTACTGCCCAAGTTTTGGGACACGTCCCACGAAAATCACTATCAAACGCTTTTTGAAAGACGCACGACGTTGCTTCGACACTATCTTCCGAAGCAAGTTCGAGGCTGAGCCTCCCGCCAGGATGAACACATCCCAGGGAACGTCTCCAGGCTAGCAAGCCCTGGGTACGCCGGGTTGACTTCCCGATAACTTTAGTCCCACCCCGCCGAGGTAGGTCCCACTGGATGAGACCAGGAAGAGCCCTTTCTGAGGGCTGTCTATAATTCCAGTTTTTTTTTTTCAAACCACTGCAGCTCCTGGGTTAGGTCTCGTGCGTGCATATCCGGCAAGCATAGAGTTCTAGTGATTATATATTCGTCGTGTCGCACATGGTCCTTATAATAGGCCAGCGTCCCCCCAATTAGAAAACTTTCCAAACCGAAACCCACTATGCACGTCATGCGTGTGTCCGAGTAACCATAGTCAACATCGACGGGTGCTATGGAGTTGTTCAGACGCATTCGTCACCTCTACGCAGTATGAATGTTCGGAAAGCCAGATCAGAAATCTTCGTCCACGGAACTAGGGAGGTTCCCCCGCAACCAAATCAGTCGCTGACACGAAACACAAAAGAAGGCGGCACGGAGCCATCACTCACAAAGTTCTGTGACGAGATCCTCCAGCGGACGGGTTCGTGTAATTGACGTTCGCCTTGGCATAGTCCGACGTGCGCTTCTCGAAAAAGTTGGTCTTGCCCTGCAGCGAGATCATGTCCATAAAGTCAAACGGATTTTGGGCGTTGTACGCCTTGCCGTTCCCGAGCGACACCAGCAGACGATCGGCGACGAACTCGATGTATTCGCACATGAGCCTAGCGTTCATGCCGATCAGAGCCACCGGCAGAGCGTCTAGAAACGGACGTGAGCATACAATGACCCCCGAACCCTGCCCCAACGACGCCCATCGGAAAACAACATGCCTGTCAGGAACTCCCGTTCGATCTCGACTGCCTCTGTGATGATGCGTTCGATAACGCGAGGGTGCGGCCGCCGTCTGAGATGACTGAACAACAGACAGGCAAAGTCGGTATGCATTCCCTCGTCGCGGCTGATGAGCTCGTTGGAAAAGGTGAGGCCTGGCATGAGACCACGCTTCTTGAGCCAAAAGATGGACGCAAAGGAGCCGCAAAAGAAGATTCCCTCGACGGCAGCAAATGCGACGAGGCGCTCCGAAAATGACGAGTGGCGGTCGGATATCCACCGGAGAGCCCAGTCAGCCTTGCGCTTGACGCACGGGATCGTCTCCATGGCGTCAAATAAGTACGCGCGTTCGTCTGGGTCTTTGATGTACATGTCGACGAGGAGAGAATATGTTTCAGAGTGGATGTTCTCCATCATGATTTGGAAACCATAAAAAGAACGCGCTTCTGCAATTTGGACTTCACCGGAGAAACGCTCGACCAGGTTTTCGTTCACAATGCCGTCCGAGGCGGCAAAGAAGGCAAGGACACGGGAGATGAAGTGACGCTCGTTATCGTTGAGATGATAGTTCCAGTCACGGATATCATTTGAAAGGTCTATTTCCTCAACAGTCCAAAAGCAGGCTTCCGCTTTCTTGTACATCTGCCATATCTAGGTGGATGGTCAGTTGTGAAAGAGAGCCCAAGGCGACACGCATACATCATGATATTCTACGGGAAAGAGTACGAATCGACGCCTAGATGGTTTCAACAGAGGTTCCTCGCCTAGATGGCGAGTGTGTGAACATCTAGTACACGTCGCCGAAGCTGGAACACGTACATTCAGGAAGATCGACCTCGCCCACGTACCTGTCATGAAGACTGCGACTCCTTGTTGCCAGCTCGTCACGCCGCTCGGAGTCTGAAAGCGGTGGATGCATGTTGGAGTCATGAATGATTGTGTCGCAATCTGGCTGGTGGAGACCCAACGACAAGGCTGCGGTGGCGCCTATGATCTAACGCAAGAGTTACACTCAGAAACATGTTGGCCGGAGATTTTTACCTGCCTGCTTGTCCAGGAAGGGGCTGCTGCGGGAGTCGTCGGACATGCAAGGAGAAAAGGATCATAATGACTCAGACTGGTGTTAGGGGTCTTATTAAGTGATACTCTAACTCGATCGGGTCGGTACCATACCCTGGATTCCGGGGCCTGGAATGACACGTATATATTTGACCTAGAGGACTACACAAGCATCAAAAGTCAAAGAGTCATGGTACAACAATCTAGAGTGATGCACATGGGACGACGTACAAACACAGGCCTGAGCCATAAATAAACTGCAATTTAAAGTAAATCTCACTTCTTGTGGGGATGAAACCTCTATACTTTCTGGAGAACTGGACAATCTTCTATTGTAGTCGTACAGATTTCCGCTTCCGCCTCCGCAGCATTGCCTGAGGGCCTGACGGGGTGGCCACGGGTGAAGGACTTGGAGGGCGGATGAAATACTTTGACCGCGCGAGAACACTGAGGATGCTAGTTGCAACGTAGTGGCCAAAGTACCCCACGGCAGCTCCGACGATGCACGCTACAGCGCAGAATACGTAGACTGGATATAGCGCAATTGCAACCATCGAAATGATTGAATACGGAGTGAGCAGCACAATGTCAAGGGCGATTTTGACCGTGACGGTAAAGGGCGAAAGTAGGGCGTGGGTGATAGTCCAGATAATTCGCAGCGGGTACACCACAGAGAAGAGGAGGTGGATTCCCAGGCGAAGCAGGAGAGATGAACCAGCTAAAACGAGCTGCAGTAAGGGGAGAAGCATGGCAACCGGGGGAGGCTCTGCCGACGCAGAGATATTTTCGACCCCCCCAGTCCGACTACTGGTATTTTCATCTGTCATGACGGCAAAACGTTCCTATAGGACAAGTCAAGCCACTGAAAGGTGTAGCCCACCACCAAAGCGGGAGTACTGACCACGCTCACTGAGCGGCAGGAGTGTTGCCCAAGAAAAGTTGCTTGTGTGGGGTGCTGGCACGCTGTTATAGACAGAGGCTTAATGAACTCGACGCCGAGGAGCGGGCTGTCACTGGCAATATCACGTGTCCTTCATGTAGTACGAAGCAGCTTTAATACGTAGGTCATGACGCACACTCATCACTAGCAGTGCAAAAAAATGGAGCCAACACCGACGTGCGTGGACAAGTAGACGGCTCAAAATACAGACAACTCTCGCATCACTCAAACCAACGCAGTCGTTGGAGCTACCTGGAAGGGGGACATGGCGCTTTGCCTCCCAAGTCACGCTCACGGCCGCTGAATGACCCAGGTTGGCTGACGGCAGTAACCACAACTGAGAAATTATGCACAATCCTACTGCTCACACATTCTAACCGAGTATCACAGCAAAATGGAGTGAGTGAATGAATGCTCCAAGTCTGTCGAAATCTAATCTGATCAAGCGTCAAGGCCCTGGAGTTCAATCACAAACACGGTTCTTACCTAGCTAAACGACATAATTAGAATCTTGTCTACTTCAACTTGCTGAATAGTTTTGGCCCTGCGCAAGCCTGCCAGGAACAATGGAGTTGGGTTAAACAAATATGAGAGAGACGACATACATCAGCGCAATGCATCATACTGTCGGCATCGACGTTAAATATCTCCTAAGTATCATTTGTAAAACACGTACTGGACTACGGTCCATGGATCAAGCGCAACAAAAGTCCCGTCAGTCTAGCTTCCAGGGAGAAGAGGGAGACGAAAACGCACATCTGTTGGCAGGACTCATCAGCTATCAACAGTGGAAATGTATCCGGACAACTCACAGTTCCTCCACGCAGTCCTCGCCCTTGTAGCCTCCGCCGGCCGAGACCTTTTCTTGACAATGCACAAAGTGTTGCGTCAAAGGTGCACACTTGGCCGAGTTTTTGCATTCTTCACGGATTATTGGGTGCAGCTGACGAAGACAAGCGTGAGCAAGGAAGGAAATTATGGTCGTTATACTCACGTCTTCTGGTTCCTCCTCTTCTGGTGCCGCTTGTTCAACTGCTTCGACCTGCGTCGTGGACTCTACGACCTCCTCTTTGTCCTCTGCGTCGGCGTGGACGACATTGAAGAAAGATGAAAGAATGGACGAGAAACTCATTGGCGCGACGTGCGGACCTGGTGTTCAAATCAATTCTTGTGCTGTTTTCGATCATGCTTTCGCGAGTTTACGGGTGTGGACTTTGGGCGCCGCTTGAAACGTATTGAATCCCCGCGAACCCGACTTGAGCTTGACTTGAGCTTAGGTGGAGGACCTCCATGGGCCCACAGTTGCTAGCCACGTCCGTTGAACAATCGTGATCACCTTGCTGGTGCAATGGTGTGTTTCCGATACAATCACTGTGCGCAGGCAGAAGCGCAGCAGTGAAGACACAATGGCACATTGTTCTTTTTAGCCATCACTGTGGATGAGCATCATGTGACTTCGTCATACACGATTAAGGTGAACACCGCTCTCGTTGCGCATGCTCGGTCGTCTGAAGCAAGTGCGTGCTGCGTTCGTCTCGCTCGCTACGAAGACGTCCTCGACATCCGGCATTGACTCGTCTCACTATCGCTCTACAATGACATCAGGTACCGATCGTAACACCATGCCATGCGCACGCAAAAAGAACTCATGCATAGTCTGTCCGTCCGCGGAACAGCATCACAGCAGCCCGAGATCGCCACCTTTGCGGGGGGCTGTTTCTGGGGCGTGGAGCACGTTTTTTTGGAGCACTATCCGCCCTCTGAGAACAAGGGGATCTTGAAGACTGCGGTAGGATACACCGGGGGCAAGGGTTCGTCGGTCAAACCAAGCTACGAGGAAGTGTGTACTGGCGCGACGGATCATGCAGAGGCGCTGAGGATCGAGTTTGATCCCGCCGTCGTCACTTATGACGAACTTGTTGGTGAGTGCATATGCACGATGGCGAGCGTGCGTGCAGCGTTCTCAAGAGCCGACGCACCCCAGAGTTCTTTTATCGCACGCATGATCCAACGACTGTGGACAAGCAGGGACCAGATGCTGGCACTCGTACGTCTTGCGGACCGCGCGGTTGGATTTCGATTGAATCTGATGCATCCAGAATACCGATCTGTCATCTTCACCCATAGCCCTGAACAGGCAAGCATCGCAAAGCGCGTGACAGAGGAGATTCAGGCCAAGTATTTTACGCCCAAGGGAGGGAAGGTTGTCACAGAAATCATCCAAGCAGGACCATGGTATAATGCAGAAGACTACCACCAACTGTATCTCTTCAGGAATCCGCAAGGATACCAATGCCCTACCCACAAGTTGCATTGGTAGCGGCGTACATCTGATGCTGAGAACCATGAGGGGAAGATACATAAAAGTCATGTACAAATCTTTTGAAAGGAAACGCCTCAGAGGAATGCGAGCCCGTCCCTTTGGAACGTAACAAGGAAAGTGGTGCCGAACGGGCGATGTCAACGCGAACCCATCGCCGACGGCGAGGGCAGCTCAACTCTCTGCACCGTCACTTCTCTTCATTGGCGTTTTTGATTGTGGAAGAATCAATGAGGGTCGGTTGCAAGCGGGAAGGTCCATATTTATCGAGTATGCGTGGGAGTCGATTACCTGTACACGAATCCTGTCTGCACCCAACATCGACCATTGAGATGAGAACTACGCCTCGCTACTCGACATGCCTCTCACCCACAAAGTACCAGAAAACCACCCAGTGCACTCATTTTTTGTCAAACGTGACCCAAATATTAAGATATATGTCACTCACATCGACTCCACCAACACGTCCACCCGAAAGTACGTTAGCACTTGTCTTTACTCCGATTCTGTGCATGACGTGTCCGGACAATCCCCAGACAACATTTTCTGATGCTGCTGGGAATGAACCTGATCTGGTCTTTTCTCCTCACAAGACGGATATATCGCGGCATGTCTCGCTACGGGGTTTGGTTCGCCTTCGGTCGACTACTTCCGGGGAGGACTGCGACCCCGCCACCGAATTTCAACCTGGCGCTCCTCGGAAATGTTGTCTTAGATCTCTTCATCTTTATGGTGCTTGTTCCTATCATACGGGATTTCCTTACTGGCGTCGCCGTGCTGCGTCTCCGTCATGGGTTCCCACAGGAAGAAATTATCTTTCGCAAACCTAGTGAGTCTACCATTGCAAACATCGCTGCGGAGGCCCCGGAAAAGAGGGACGCTTTCGTGAGGGACCTACTTCGTCGTGCTGTCGATCCCGAGCAAATGAAGGACGCCACGTTTGGTTTACCGTGGGAAGAATGGGCGTATGACTACAGAGCTATGGCAGCTGCCTGCGAGCTAGACAAGAGTGGTGTCATAGCTTCCAAGACATGGGAGCTCTGCACGTGGATGGAAACAGAAGATGGTTGGACTGCCATCGAACAGGGAAAGGAGGTCGATATGCACCACCAGGTTGGCATAATGGAGAAAATGAGGGTACAGTCACCGGTCGGTATAATTGAGTTTTCCCTCACAACGAGTGCAATAGGGTCGTCTACAAGCCATGGGCAAGATACACGTCTTCCACCAGATGATGGAAGTCATCCAGACCAAAACGGTGTCAAAGGACGGTGCACCGTTGCCGGTGACCGAGGACGTTGATGCGATCATCGCCGATATCTTCAAGCGCAATGAGGTAGATTTCGAAAACTTGTCTAGTGAACTTGCCAAAGATGCTTCGCCGTCCGCACGGTTTACTGGTGGCTCAAAGAAGCACGACTGATTGTAGCGCCGGTACGTGGATGGTACAAGGTGTTACCACAGCAACTCGACTTGTCCGTGCTACTCGTCTAGGATCAACCGTACTTAGAAATCCAATGTCATGCACTTGGCGTTTGGCGAAACATAAAGTCCAGCCAATCGTAACCTTGCGCAGCAGTTGCTCGGGTGTTATAAGTCAACCGGACATATATGTCTGCCTTTGCTGAGTGGCTTGAGCCTTGAAGTGGGTCGCAACACCGGGATCCATAACTCGTAGTTTCATGTGACTGCTTATCTCCTCACCTCGTTTCAAGTAATGCTAAGAATGGAAGCTTCCGAGTGTCGGCATCTTCGATATGCGGTACATAGCCTCTCGTAATGACAATGCGGTTATAAGGCGTTGCGTCACACTGGAAAAGTTTGAACGGACTTCATCATGAACGTAGTTCGCGTCCCTTCTAGTCTTGCTTCGCCGGGCCCCGACGGAGAGAAGCAGTCGCACCTGCAGAAACAGCAAGTATTGTCTGCCAAGGATGTGGACACCGGTGCGCAGATTATCGCTGGCTCGTCCGCAGAATTGGATCCTGCCGAAGCAACACGCGTCAGGTTCGCTGTGGCCAGTTGTGCACGGTATTCCTCCCTTCCACTAACTCGGGTACACGCAGGAGGAAGATTGATTACTACATCCTCCCGATGATGTGCAGTGAGTTCCAGTTCTGTATGTTTGGTGACACTCCCATTCCAACCAAATGTTTGCTGTGCAGCGCTCTATTGGCGAGTAGACGTGTTCTAATGATTGCTCGTTCTGCTTATCCATGTTGTTGGAATGCAGGGTCCAGTTTATGGATAAAACCACGCTTGGTAGCTCTTCGATTCTGGGCATAAGGCAAGATTTCCCATGACATCAGAAATGAAGATCGCCTGACAGGAGACAGACAAGGCACCCATCTATCAACCAATGAGTAAGCATCTGTGATCGTACAGGATCTCGGTCTTCTCTAAGTCGGTTCTGATACTATATTGTGCAGATATAACTGGTACTACTAATCTACACCTTGATAGTCGCCATGTGTCTGGTGCTCATCCTTGTCAGGCTGGGAACCATATTTTACATCAGTTACCTCATCTTTGAATATCCCCAGAACCTTGCTCTCCAGCGATTCCCCGTTGGGAGATGGATGGGGTGAGTATTGTGGCCATGTCGTCGTGTCGCCCATCGCTGAATTTGTACATAGCTTTAATGTCTTTGTCTGGGGCATTTCATTGATGTCCCAGGCTGCTTGTACCAACTTCGCGGGACTCTTTGTGTGCAGATTCTTGCTAGGCATGTGCGAGGGTTCCATCACCGCAGGGTTTTTGATTGTCAGTTCCATGTTTTATACCCGCAAGGAGCAAACGTTGCGCGTCGGGTATTGGTGTGAGCACACCTTGTCTGGCCCTGTCTTTCTTGCTGACGGGTAGACAGTCTTGATGAATGGGACAGGTAGCTTGACCAAATTGTATCGTCGGCCGTTCTGACGCGTCCTCACAGCCCAAATCATCTCTGGTTTTATCAGTTTTGGAACCTTACACATCCACACTACCAAATTTGCTCCTTGGCAATGGTAAGAGTTTCAGTTGAGAGGAGCTAGCGTGGTACAACTCACAGCTTGCAAGGTTGATGGTCATATCCGGGACCATAACTCTCACCATTGCAGTAATCTACTGGTACTGGGTCTTTGGCATATTGCCTCCGTTAATCATATGTTCTGCAGGTTTTTTTTCCCCGATTCTCCTACCAACGCGTGGTTCCTTACGGCAAGCGAGCGCGTGACGGCAGTTCAGCGTCTGAAGGTGGAACATCCACAAAAGGTGTACCTGCCGCCGTCATATACTAATGGAACTCTCTAGGAAAACCAAACTGGTGTGGAGAACAAACACTTTAAGAGGGAACAGTGGGTCCTCACACTTTCACGTTCGTCTTTCAAGACTGACGGGGCAACGCAGAATGATTGAAGCACTGTTGGATCCCAAGACATGGCTCTTTGCGCTCTTTGCCGCTTTAGACAACATACCCAACTCGCTCACAAATCAACGCCAGATCATCATCTCATCCTTTGGTTTTTCCAATCTGGATACGACGCTTCTAGCTTGTGTCGACGGGCTTATTGAGATGATAACCATCTTTACGGGAGTGACGCTCGCGAGCCGCATTCCGAACGCCCGTGCCTATGTTGGCCTTTTATACTTCATCCCATCCTTCATTGGGGTGTTTATGGTCGAGTTCTTGCCGTGGCGGAATCAAGTTGGGTTACTCTTTGGAATTTGGCTCGTCGACATCAACGGCACTGGATTCGTTCTATCACTGTCATGGTTGGCGAACGTTACGGCAGGCCACACCAAGAGGGTTCGTCAGTCCGGCGCTTTGTTCCCATCCTCGCGCCTTTGCCCGGGTATCTAACGACGGATACAGATCACGACGAACGCTATCGTGCTGAGCGCTTACTGCATCGGAAATGCAGCGGGGCCTTTTATGTGGCAAGCAAAGTACAAGCCAAGGTCCGTCTCTGTTTTTTTTTTTTTGCATCGTCCCTCCTGGCCTGCGATATTAACAAGGTGGATCGTGCCCAACGTCAGGAACCGCGTCCCATGGCTCATCATCGGCATCTGTTACCTGTCGTGCGCAGCGTTGTTGTTAATCATCCGCTGGCTGTTGGCACGGGAGAACGCACGACGGGACGCAGAACCGGTCGAGGAAGATGAAGGGTTCTTTATTGAAAAGATATCGGAGGACGGGACGGGCGTGCAGGTCAAGGTGGACAAGGTACGGCGTCTCCGCCCCTCGATCGAGGAAATTTGATAGGATCCCCCGCAGGCGTTCATGGATTTGACGGACCGACAGAACCGTGATTTCAGATACGTGCTCTAGTGATCAGACGTACGCACCGCTTTGAAACATGGGCGGGCGGGAGAAGTCGGCTGATGGTAGTCACGTACGCACAGGTTCACATGCACATGAAACTTTATCGCTATTGGTGGCGAGGAGCGCATGTAAGGCGCCTCTGAGGACGATGTGATCTTTTCTGCCGAACGGGCAGGCTTCGCGAATCGAGCAGCTATGAAGCTACCCATCGGATGACATACAGATCATCGCGCTTGGACGGAGGAGACTTGACAGCTACCTGTCACTCCACCAACAAGCCCGATAGGCACATGAAATAATCGCGTGATGTGTTATCCAATCCGTGACTGATTCATTTCCGATAAATATGGCATCGCGAGCACAAATGGCGGTCATGAGGTGAAAACATTGGTGTCGTCAGGACCACATTAGGTACTTTAACTCGCCAGTTTGACGCACAGGGCACGCCCTCGATCCATCCCCGCATAATGGCTTCGCGAGCAAGGTTAGTCTTGCCGTTCTCCATAGGAAGAAAGCTGTTAATGACCTGTCATGGCCACTCCAAAAGCCGTGTCGTCGCAGTCGCGCTTGCAACGTCAGAGAAGGTTGCTCTCACAAACACTACTTTTCTTGCGTACATCGTCCCGCCCTTCGTGTGCCAGTACTTGATGGGCGTGCTAGTCCAACTCGAGGGAACACGTTTCTACCGCTTGGCGTTCTTACCTATCGCAATTTGGCTAGCTTGGCGTGCGACCCTGCTGGACATGTCGGGAGGGGATCCGTCCCAAGTCCAGGCGAACTCGATGCTCATGGTATGCATCCCTCGTTCCATCTTGTACCTCGTTTGACGAACTCGGTTTTTCAGACTCAGATGGCTTCGATCTCGACACGGACCGCGGTGTGGGCGTTCGCACATGTGCAATATCGACGCCACCGTTCCGTGGACGACGGAAGCAGGTCGTACTCGGAAAGCGTGTACGCCGCGTTTTGGAACTCCTGGGACTTGCTCGTGAATCCGCGCGGAATCGGATGGAATTGGCCGCGGGGGCTCGTCGTTCCTAAACCTGCACACGAAGCCAACTCACGGATCAGTTTCGTGCTGACGTCGGCGGCCAACGCTGCCTTGAACGCGTTTGCGTTCGACGTGTGCGTGCAATGCATTCGCGCGATGGGGCCAGACACATTCGGTACGCTTCAGGGAGGCACATTGTTTGACCATTCCCTTCCTCCTGCGCTAGAACTCTTGCGAGCTGTACTCGTGGCGGCTCTAGTGACTGCGTCGGCATACTTTGGAGTGCAGTACACCCACCAGCTCCTAGCGATCGTGTTCGTTGTCTTGTTTCAGCAACACCCATCCCAATGGCTGCCCCTGTTTGATGCGCCGTGGCTGTCGACGTCGTTGAGCGAACTATGGGGACGCCGGTGGCATCAAATGATGCGCGACATGGTGCTGACCCTGGGTGGACAGCCGTTCAACCTCTTGTTTGGCCGGCCTGGGGGGATCATCGGCGCGTTTCTGGTGTCTGGTATCTTTCACGACATCGAGCTGCGGTCGTCTGGACGGGGTGGGGACTCGGTCGCCGTCATTGGCTTCTGGGTGATGAACGGCGTCGGGATCGTGTTGGAGCGTGCGTGGACAAAGTACACGGGGAGACCGGTGAGCGGGATATGGGGACGGGCGTGGGTGGTTGGGTGGTTGTTGGTGTGGGGCATGCCCAAGGTGAACGCGTACGCGACGGTGGGGCGGTTCGGCGCGCTATCGTTGGTCGGTCGGATCGAGCCATCGCTCGCGGTCGTCGAGTTTGTCTCCAGCGTCGTGCGCTCGAGTTCGCCGGCGTGACGGCGCTCGTCCTGGTAGTTCGCCGCAGCCCGGGGCCATTCTGTGATGTACTAGTGCATGTTGGCCGTTCAGAAAGATGGCCTTCTGACGGGGGTTGGCATCGCAACGATTGCGCGTACCTCGAGGCGGTGATGATGGTCTAAACGCACTGGGCGCGGTCATCCGAAATCACGAGCCTGCAGCGGGGTGCACGACGCTGAGATGGCTACCCAAGCAGCGTCAGTCCTCTCTTTGCGTTCTCTGTAAAGATCCTCATACAACATTGGCTTGGCCTGGCTGCTCACAGTATGGATGGCGTCTTTGCGATGTCTCAAAGGACTCCTCTTACAAAGGCTACTTTCCTTGGATGCATACTCCCCCCTCTGGTGTGCTTATACTTTATGGGAGTCCTTGTTCAGCTCAAGGGAACCCGTCTCTACCGCATCGCGCTCCTGCCAGTCATCGTCTGGCTTGCTTGGTGTGGTGCGTTTGTCGACTTGTCGGGAGGCGACCCCAAACTAGCCCAGGCGAACACCATGCTCATGGCAAGTACTCTCGTCTGGGCGTAGCTTGGCTTGACGTCGTCCTCGCAGGTTCATATGTGCGCGGCCTCCATGCATGCTACAGTCTGGGCCGTCGCACGAGAGCCTTTTCGTCGTCAAAGTCCTTCGAACAAGTCAAACAAATTCGATCCAGAGAACATCCACACAGCATTCTGGAACGCCTGGGACCTGATGTGGAACGTGCGAGGTATTGGATGGAGCTGGCCGCAAGGACTCATCGTTCCCAAGCCCGCCTTCGAAACAGATTCCCGAATAATTTTCGTAGCATTATCGGCGGCCCAGATAGCCCTGTACGCCTTTGGCTTCGACGCATGCCTTCAGCTTATCCGTGTCTTATCCCCGGAAACGTTTGGTTCACTTGACGGCGGTCCTCTCTTTGACCATACCCTCCCACCCTTGTTCGAACTCTTGCGATCCGTGTATGTGGCGTTCTTGGCGGTCTGGTTGGCATACTTCGCAACACAATGGAGCTACCGTTTTCTAGCGATTGTAGGCACCATCTTATTCCAGCAACATCCGTCCCAATGGCCACCCCTTTTTGATTCCCCGTGGTTGTCCACCTCGCTAAGCGAACTGTGGGGGCGTCGGTGGCACCAGATGATGCGCGGACTGCTCGTGACGTTTGGTATTCTACCATTCGGCTACCTTTTTGGGCGGCTTGGAGGCCTCTTTGGGGCTTTCTTGGTCTCCGGTGTCTTCCACGTCGTCGAACTTCGATCGGTTGGACGAGGCGGAAACTCGGTCATTACTGCTGGGTTCTGGGTGATGAACGGTGTTGGGGTGATGCTGGAACGCGTGTGGAAAAAGCATACAGGGAGGCGGGTGGGCGGGGCTTGGGGCTGGGTGTGGACGTTTGGTTGGATGGCACTTTGGGGGGTCCCAGTGGTGAATGAGTGGGCCAAGGTGGGACGGTTTGCGGCGTTGAACTTGCCGGGTGACCTGCAGCCATCACTTGCGCTGGCAAGGTTTGTTCGGCGATGTCTAGTTGGATCGTGATGGAAACTACTCGGATTAGCAGACGAGGTAACGCGCACCACCTTTGTGACGTTGGATGTCTTTCTGTTGCTCCCATCTCGAATCTGTTGCCAATGACAAACTCGAGCTTCCTCCCGACCCTGCCTCAGTCCGACATCGTCCAAGCGGCCCAGGTACTTCAAAAGACGTTCTGTTAGATTGCACTCGTCTGATGCTGTCGACAACGCTCCGCAGCTCATACAACAGGCCTACTCCCCTGCCACTGCTGGTTCTTCAGACACTCAACGTCGCCTGCAACAAGAACTCTTTGACGTCCAAAAGCGATACGAGGCATGGGGCTTGGTCATCCCTTTCCTGAATCATGACGACGTAAACGTCCAATTCTTTGGTGCACATACCGTCCAGGTCAAAATCGCCAGAGATTGGTGGGTGACCGATCACGCACGCCGGGCTAGTCGACTGACACACCCCGAGGGATACCTTTCCGCCGGATAACGCGACTTCCCTACGCGACTTGGTGCTCGAACTCACATCCCATTCTGTCGCGTCCGGAAAGAGCAAAATCATCCTTCGCAAGTTGTTCGTCGCGGTAATACCATTGGTCTCTTGTCGCGGTATGCTTGTCCGTCTGACGAGCGGTCCTTTCAGATCACATCGCTGGCCTTGAAAATCGCGCCTGGTTCTCCATCACTATGGCCGAATTGGATAGTGACAACTGTCGAGTTCTTATCCGTTCGCGGAACCCCCACAGAAACACTGCTTGATTTCCTAGCCATAGTTGCGGAGGAGGTTGAGACGGCTGATCTGATCGGTGCGAGCAAGTATGGTTCTCCCCAGTACTTTCTCCGGCACGTCCTGGGCTCACGTCAGAGCCAGAATGCAGATGCGGCAGACTCTTCTCGACGCCGCTCCCCTCGTCGTGCAGGCCGTGGTGACGATAATCACCCAACCTCGAGATCGAATACGCGTTCGGGAACTGGACTCTGCGCTTAAATGTCTGCAAGCGTGGATGTCTGTCCTTCGTGGAAAGTGAGTGCTGCGCCATAGGCAACGTTGCGGGCTGATTTGGAGGACCCATGGCAGCGAGATCACACCACTTATCCCAATGCTGGTCTCCCTACTGACTCCACCGACTCCGGATGCTGATATTGACTCCGAAATATTTTCCCCGGCTTCGGATGCACTACAGGAAATCATGACACGTTCCTCGTTGGCAGGTGGCGCGGGTGTCGCGTCACTCACGCTTCCTCTGCTCGTTTGGGTTGACGCATGGGGTCCCCGGGTACTTCAATCGAGTAGATCATGTGCGTTGTCCGTCCTCATTGATACTATATCAGATATGTAAGACGTCATTTTACAGCCGGAGAAGCCTCGGAGCTCTCTCACTCACTGTGCAAGCTCATTGTAACTCTTGGCGATCACTCGAATACTTACTTTGCTGCCAATATCACCTCGCAACAACTTGTGGCTGGTTCTCCACACACACGATCTCAGCTCATACAGGGTTTTCTTCGACTGCTGCTTGGCTACACCAGTTTACCAGGTTACTTTGGTATGGATGAAGAGGAGAGTGAGATGACGCTCGGGTTTTGGTATCTCTTTCAGGAATCGCTCTGGAATGTCGAGTATGACGAGGATGATGACGAAAAGGGTAGCGTGCCCCCTGCGGACGTGGAAGAACGAGATAGACTGGCGTTAGTGAATGCCGTGTACGTTGAGCTTGTGAAAATTTTGAGGAGCAAGGTTGTCTGGCCTCCTCAGAGTATATTGAGCAGATGGCTAAAAGGTGGGCTGTTTCGAGACTGGAATAAATGCAAAGGCCGCGCTGACGTTGCTCTGACTGCGGGATAGACCAGGTGGACAAGTTCCAGGTGTAGGTGGCCTTTCGTACTCCTGCAAGGAACATCGCTTATAGAGTTCAGTTATCGGAGGGATGTGGGCGATACTCTTATCAACGCGTACGCATGTGGTGTCGACATGATTGACAAAGTTGACGATTTCCAGATACTATATTTTACGGAATGACATGATGGGGTATTATTTGAATGACATCCAAGAACGCCTCGCAAATCGACCTGAATCCAATGGATGGGAGGTGAGATGCTACGCCAACCTCTTTCAGCCCGACTTCATGTATTATACTCACAGGAAATAGAAGCAACATTGCACTGTATCATGTCTGTTCAAGAAGCGGTCCCAATTGAAGACAATCAATTCATTTCCCAAATATTTGGGCCGAGCGTGCTCGGACGCCTACCTACCGCTGGCCAGGACAGGATACGACGCACCACCCTCGGTCTCATCGGTGAGTCATGTTTTTCGGCTACTGTCGAGGGGGTGATGGGAATGTGTATCTTTACGTGCCAAGGTACATACGCATCATGGTTTACCACCCAGTCTAGCACGGGCACATCTACATCATCCCCACCTCTTCTAATGAATGCTATTTCGTACGTCGTTGCTGCTTTGCCTGAGCCGCTGCTCTGCTTGCCAGCTGCGAATGCGCTGCGGGACCTCTGCGATGCCAACCGAGCCCCCTTGGCATCACATATAGGGGCGTTCGCAGAATTACACAATGGGTTGACTGGCATTCCCGTAAGCCGACACTACTCTCCTCCTAGTCTGCATCTTAGTGTTCGTTTTCCAGGACACGGAGAAAAGCAAGGTTTTACAGTCGATAGCGAGTGTCATTCAGGCGCTGCCGCCTGAAGAGGAGATCCCTCCCGTGCTTGCCATCGTGAGTCCTGTAGTTGAGAAGCTCGAACAAGCTTTGCGGTCCTCGTCGAGGGTATGTATTCACGATGCACCATATTGTGACATTTGTTCACGGGCTTCCGCTAGCTTCCCGAAGAAGCGCGTGCTGTGGCAATCGTACAACTTCAGACACTGTCGGGAGTGGCGAAGGGACTTACCCGCACTGATTCACCGCTCATCATCGATGAAACGCCTGCAGAGTGGGCAGAAGCAGAACGTTTGTGGCGGGCCCGTGACGATTACAGGATGGTCAAGCTGCGAGAAAGTTTGTTTTCAGCGGTGAGAAGTACGTTCGAATTGTGGTCGACCGACGCGAGCGTGTCCGATGTGAGTCTCATTTGGGATACAGGTGGCGCTGGTTGAATAGAGTGCGACATGTAGGGGCTCAGCGAGTTCTTGCGTTCTATTACTTCTTTGCCCAGTGACACCACGCTGCTGTCTCTTCCAGCGGGTCCGCTGCTGGAATTGATATGTACTGCATCTCAGAGGCAGCTCACTGCAGTGTGGCTTACGTTGGCAAACATGCTCATTGTCCAACTGGATCCGCCTATCTTGTTTACGAATTCGTCGTTGAAATCACCACCGAGCGTCGAAGGAATGACGGTGGTATCGAGTGCGCTGCCCGTTCTACTACAGGCATCGCTATCGGTGCTCGGCCAACCAGGAGCCATGGAATCTGTAAGAAAAACCCGATACAAAATAGCAACCATTGGCGCTGACATGGTTCGAGAATCCTGACATTGTGCAGGCTTTCTTCAACTGTCTGGGCACGGTACGTTTCTACTTGGTTGGTCTTTGTGTGGAGGATGTAGATGGCGCGCATGGATAGGTGGCAAAGCACTTTGTGGCAGTATTCTACAACCTACCGCCTGGCGCTCTTGATGCATTGACGCAATGCGCGGTAAGTTCGTTGTCGCTCCAGGAACGTTATTCCCTAGTTGCAACGTGCACGTTCCTGGTACGTCAACGATTTTTCCTGCCTGCCCCTGCCAGTCAAGGAGGCTGAACGAGAGTCTCACCAGGGAACGCTGATTCGGTACACTGCGGGAAGCGATGACATGAGCGAAGCTGGCACGGTCCTCTTTCAAACACACGGTCGGTCGATTCTCCGTGCGGTTCTCACCGGGTTCGCAGGCGTGGCGCCGAGATCTGCAACGCTGAACCTAATCGACCTCCTTTCCATGATCGCGTCCAAGTATCCGTCGGAAACGAGGGAGTGGATGAGCGAGGTACTTTTTTCTGTACGTCTTCTTTTTTGCCGTGTCAGCTTTGTGGGTGCTAGCGGTTTGTCAACGATGATGTACATGTGTGATTTTCCAGGAGGGCTTCGTGGAATCGAAGGCCACGCCAGAGGCAAAGCGGGCATTCGTCAAAGCTGTGGTCGGGCAAGTGTTTTTCTTTGGTGAATCCGACCCCGAGGTTGATGGCGACGGGACTGGCTGCAGGTCGAGATCACCAAAGAGGACGAAGGAAGCTGCGCAACAATTCACGCTCATCGCGAGGGGGCTAGAGGGTACAAGTTTCGGATACGCTTCTGTCAGCATGTGACGCGCGTTCCCTAGACGTGTCGCAGCAAGTGCTGATAGAGGCTTGTTGGTCCCGTTTCACGTTTTGGCATTTGGCACCAGTGTCCAGGAACCCGTGCTTAGAAGAAGCGGGCGATAGACCTACAGTAGCAAATACCCTTCTTTCGTTGCGGTGGTGCAGTGTGCTACCTCCGCCTAGCGTGACGGTCTTCTGCTGAATGTCAGTTTCCAGTTGTGCAACCCTGTGAGGACATCTGGGAATTGGCCTTTCCGAGCATTCGAGTGTCCGTGCAGTCCGACTCACGTGACATGAGCCTCACCTGACCTCGACAAAGTTTGGGCGGAGACTAAACACAATCCCGCCCCTGTGTGGCAGTGTCCTGCCGTGCTCCGCCACGACTCATTCACCGAGTCCGGCGGCGCGATGGGGACGTCCCCGACCCTGCTAGTATTCATTTTCTCCTTTATTGTGGTGTGGAAATGCCTGCAAGAAATAAGAGAGGAATGTCAAATTGGATTACTTGCAAAGGAGGGTTGGCAGCAACGATGGTCGTGAGCGTTGCCAGATCCATCTCTTCGCCGTTGTGCGGCTTCAGCAGGGAGCGGCGAGAACAGGGCAGGAGGCGCGAGCCGCACTCGGCAGCTTTGACGCAGTTCAGTCTCCGCCCAAACTTTGTCGAGGTCAGGTGAGGCTCATGTCACGTGAGTCGGACTGCTCGGACACTCGAATGCTCGGAAAGGCCAATTCAGCGACGTTTTGAACCCTGTCGCATGTTCTCGAGTTTAACAAAACGTCGTTGAATTGGCCTTTCCGAACATCCGAGCTGTCCGACTCACGTGACATAAGCCTCACCTGACCTCGATAAAGTTTGGGCGGAGACTGAACTAAGTCAAAGCTACCGAGTGCGGCGAGCGCCTCCCGCCCTTCTCCCGTTTAATCAAGTCCCAAATACATTGTGGAGACTTGGAGAATTATTTTTCCGACAATGAAACTGATATGTACAAACATGGATACATCGAAAGCTGCCAGCTATACGTGGTATGTCGTGCCATCATTGATTCAGCGAACGTCAACCCTCTGAAACCATCAAAACTCTAAGTATCAATGTGTTCGTCAGCCGGTACGTTTTTCCTAGTGGCTGAATGAAGTACAGGTCAGGGGCTTGCCGTCATTGAATAGCTAAATACCCTAGTGGCGCAGGCCTGAGGCGCAGCTCATGTGAACGGCACTGAGACATGGATTTTATATGAAGTTGATCGAGAAACTTTGAACTTGTGCCACGTCAACGTTCAACATTTGGATTCATTCCCTCCAAGATATGAAAAAAAGTGAGACCTGTGCACTGCCTGACGTTCTCTAGCTTGACTCATATATAAGAGTCTAGTTGATATTCACTCGGCAGATGCGCACTGTATCTGTCACCCCACATTGAAGGTCTACCTGGATGACCACGCCCACGTATGCATTGACCTTTGGGTTGGGCGTGGCTCTATATATTGTTTATCGACGTCACGATACCAAACACCGCCGCTCTCTTCCACTGCCTCCTGGTCCTCGTGGGTTACCATGGATCGGGAATGTTATCGGGGTTAACGCGAACAGGCCCTGGCTGACCTACAGCGGTTGGTCAGAAGCACACGGTAGGTTGTAGCGTTCTTAACTTCGTGCGTCCTCTCATGTCCATCTATAGGGGACCTGGTTTATGCACGACTCTTGGGAAAGGACATCATCATCATCAATTCTGAGAAGATCGCCAAGGACCTGCTTGAGACTCGGTCAGAGAATTATTCAGATAGGCCCCACCTCATCACCAACGACCTGTCAGTTGTCCGCTCCCGCGTTGTGCTGTCAGTCTGAATTCACGTCTCTAGGTGTGGGATCGGTTTCAATTCGGTCATGCTGGGCTATGGCGATAGGTGGCGACTACACAGACGATTTTTCCACCAGACCTTTCGGGCCGATGGTGTGGCCAGGCTTTTGCCCATTCTCCATCGCAAGGCATGCCAGCTCCTCCAACTATTGCTCGACGATCCAGACCAACTAGATGGACACGTCTTCAAGTATGTGATTGAGATCGTCATCCTGGGGAAAACTAATTGCAAGGACCTAGTTACACGACCTCAGTCATTCTGAACAGCGTGTACAACTATGATCCTCCACCTCCGCCCGAGAAGGATGAGATAGTCGATATGGTCGTCAAGGTGCTCGAGGTTGCTGTACAAGTCGTCACTCCAGGCATGGCGATCGTTATTGGTGCCATTCCGGCCCGTGAGTGATCTGTATTCTTCTGTCACTACACAGATCTTTCAGCCTGGGCCCGTCTGCAGTTCTCAAGTTCCCGTCGTGGTTGCCTGGCATGTCGTTCAAAAGGAAGATGAAAGATGCCAGAGAGTTCTCGACGCAGTACGTCGAAAAGCCGTTTGCTATTTGTTTGCAAAATACCGTACGTACTTTGAAATGATCCCCGACTTGTGCGTCTTTGATGAATGTGCAAAGTCACATGGGCAGACTGCTCCCTCAATGGTGCACAATGCGCTGCGAAGCGTCGAAGGAAAAGGAACATCGCCAGATGAATTATGGATGGGCGCTCTTAAAGAGGCGGCGGCAACCGCTTTTCTAGGTATAACGTTCGTACGCTTGGTTAAATATTTATTCATTACTGTTCTCCAACCTCCCAGCTGCGTCGGAGACGGTGTGTGATTTACCAATACCGAATCATCTCGTCGCTGACGGTTGAGCTGAAAAATAGTCGAACTCAGTCCTTATGACGTTCTTCCTCTTGATGATGGCATACCCGACCGTGCAGGAAAAGGCTCAAGCACAGATCGATACTGTAGTCGGCAGGACAAGGCTGCCGACAACGGAAGATCGGCCATTACTGCCCTATGTTGATGCCATTTTCCGTGAAATACTCAGGTTTAGCACCCCGATCCCTTTGTGTGAGTGTTTTCGATGGTCGCCCAGTTTCTTGCTCTCGGTTAATTCCTAAAACCCCACAGCGGTTCCCCACGCTACCGTAGATGACGATGTTTATGCTGGCTTCCATATTCCGAAGGGTGTGTAGTTTTGAGCCCCTGTTGTGGCATCCAACTCAAGTTGACTCTCTTACGAGGTGCTATCGTTGTCGCAAATCTCTGGCCAGTGCATTTCCATCCCCATTGATCCGACAGCTGATGATCTGTTCCGTTAGGTCAATAATGCACAACGAGTCCAAGTATCCGAATCCACACGCCTTCCTCCCCGAGCGGTTCCTCAATGGTGATGGATCCCTCAAACCCAATGATGTGGAAAACGTTGTGTTTGGATTTGGCCGACGCATCTGCGTCGGGAGACATTTCGCAGACACGTCGTTGTGGTCAGCAATCGCCAAGGTCTTGGCCGTATTCACGATTTCGAAACCTCTTGACGAGAACGGAGCTGAGATTCCGGTGGAGCTCAAGTTTTCCGGTGGCGCTTCCATGTGAGTGATGAACGAGAATAACCCACCTTACAGCTCTAGAACGTCCATTGTGTCGACAGACATCCCCTCCCGTTCCGATGCAGAATCACGTCAAGGGTACCGGGAATGAACGCCGAGAAATTGGAGGAGCTCATCGCCGCTAGCGACCGTTAGGACAACTTTGTTCCGGGTTGGTATCCCTCATCCGGGTAAACCTTCTCCTGCAGACTCCAGAGGGTCCCAACAGTACACGTTGAATTGATGTCCACACTGTTTGTGAATTGGCGACATGTGAGGTGTGCGGCGTGGGGCACGCCTTTTGTCTTTACCGACTTGCTGTATAGTCGAATAAGAATAGAACGAGGTTGCGTTTGCAGCCCGATCAGTGGCGGTGACGGATGGTTCGAGTTAGTCCGGTTCGACCTTGAGCCGAAATGAGCGCTGGGCTCAGTTTGCGCTCGAACATGGAATGCTGGTTCTGTGAGTCATGGCACTATGGCTGGTACCCGCCACAAGTTCGATGCTGAAAACACCCACCAGTGTCGAAGGAGCAACAGTGGTGCTGGACACGCTATCCGTTCACGCCATAGAGACTGAGAAAACCCTGGCACTAACAGCATTGGCACTAACATGAACTGAGGACCTCGAAATGGTGTGGACTTGCTTGGTTGGTGAAAGAGTAGCTCGAGGCAGCACCTTGCAACCGCGCGGCATGCCGTGGGGTCAGCTCGTCGTTCTGGGCGCGTTTGTTCTCTGATTGCGGCGCGTGCGACCCCGGTATATCTCAAGGCACTAATGGTTCAGGGATAACCTCACCAGGGAACATCGAGTCGGCACACTACGGGAAGCGATGATCCGGGAGGCCCTCTCTCGAGGGCACGGTCGGCCGATTCGCCAGGGCGTTCAAGGCAGCTCTGGGTCCTGTTTGCGCGTGCCAGCGTCCGTCGGACACGGAAGATACGGTGCTTTGGAGAGGCAGGATGACCAGCGAGCGGTTTGCGCCTGCCGTAAGCATCGCGTGTGCCTGTCGCACAGCAGTCTGCGGCAGGTGCACAGACTCGGACTTGCCGGCGACATACTTTTGGTGTGTGATCGGCAGCAGAGCGGCCGACAGCTGCAGCCGAGACTCGGCAGGCGAGGCGGAGATAGAAAAATTATAAATATATAAATCTGATTGGCTGCGATCACAGGTTATCTAATGCCATAAAACGGGCCCGTCGCACGGAGTCAGCCGGAAGCCGACCTTTTCCTCTTGAAAGCCAGCAGGACCTCGCCCGTCTCGTCGTCGACGCTTTTCCCGACGATGCTCGCCATCACCTCGCGCACTCGCTATGTCCTGCGCTCACTGGGCCGCCCTGTCGCAGGCATGGCCACCGTCGCCCCTCGCATCGGCGACACAAAGGTTGCCATGTCGCTCCTCGAAAAGGGCGCATACATCAACTACCAGCGAATCGAGGACAACCTGGCCGTCGTTCGCGAACGGTCTGCCGGCTTCCCTCACCCTGTGTACCAAGTTCTCTGACCGTCCTCGGTGACCAGGTTGCGTCGTCCACTGACGCTGTCGGAGAAGATTGTATACGGTCATTTGGATGATCCGCACAACCAGGATCTCGTTCGGGGCGTCAGCTACCTCAAGCTTCGTCCAGACGTACGTCCGCTCTCCTTCGTTCGGTTTCATTGCTCAAGGTGCTTGTCATCATAGCGGGTGGCCTGCCAGGACGCAACGGCTCAGGTACGCCACTTGCGTATGTTACGGCCCAGTATGTGCTTATGTAACGTAGATGGCCCTGCTACAATTCATGTCGGCTGGGCTGGACACGGCAGCTGTCCCCACGACTGTCCACTGTGACCATTTGATCGAAGCACAGGTTGGCGGTGTCAAGGATTTGGCGCGCGCCATCGATATCAACAAGGAGGTATATGATTTCTTGGCAACTGCCACCGCCAAGGTACGTCGTCTCCTTCCCGTGTGATATTATAGCACGTTTGATGCCGGAATCGTCTAGTACGGTCTTGGCTTCTGGAAACCCGGTTCTGGCATCATTCACCAAATCATCCTGGAAAATTACGCGTTCCCAGGTGGCCTCATGATTGGTACCGACTCCCACACGCCTAACGCAGGTGGCTTGGGAATGGTTGCGTGTGGCGTTGGCGGTGCCGATGCAGTCGATGTGATGGCTGATATTCCTTGGGAACTCAAGTGTCCCAAGGTTATCGGGGTCAACTTGACTGGCAAGATTGGGGGCTGGACGACTCCCAAAGGTTGGGTTGTTTCGCTAGTTTTTCACTTTCTTGTCGCTTACGATATCCTGCTATAGATGTCATTCTCAAGGTTGCCGGTATTCTTACCGTCAAGGGTGGAACTGGTGCCATCGTCGAGTATCGTGGTTCTGGTGTCGAGTCGCTCTCCTGCACGGGCATGGCCACCATCTGCAACATGGGCGCCGAAATTGGCGCTACGACGTCACTCTTCCCCTTCAACCACCGCATGGCCGACTACCTCAATGCCACAAAACGATCAGAAATTGCGCAATACGCTCAACGGTTCTCACACAACCTCAAGGCCGACGAAGGTGCGGAGTATGACCAGGTGATCGAGATCGTACGTGTTTGTCTGGAATATGTTGGAAACAGCGAATTTTGTTGACGATTACGGAACAGAACTTGTCGGACCTTGAGCCGCACATCAATGGTCCTTTCACACCCGATCTGGCTACGCCTCTCTCGAAGTTTGCAGGGGAGGTGAAGAAGAACAACTGGCCCCAGGAACTCAAGGTCGCTTTGATCGGTTCTTGCACCAACTCGTCATACGAAGACATGTCTCGTTCTGCCTCTATCGCCAAGGAAGCATCGGCACATGGTCTCCAAGTCAAAAGCAAGTTCACCATCACACCTGGTTCCGAGCAAGTTCGTGCTACGATTGAGCGTGATGGGCAAATTGGCGCGTTCGAGAACGTCGGCGGACTTGTGCTTGCAAATGCTTGTGGACCTTGCATTGGTCAATGGGATAGACAGGATGTGAAGAAAGGCGAAGTCAACTCGAGTGAGCTGTTTTCTTCGTTTGTTTGAATATGTTTCTCATTCCCTCAAGTCATCACGTCCTACAACCGCAACTTCACTGGTCGCAACGATGCTAACCCCGCCACTCATGCTTTCGTCGCTTCTCCTGATATCGTGACTGCAATTGCATTTGCTGGTGACCTCACCTTCAACCCCATTACCGACACTCTCACTGGTGCGGATGGAAAGCCATTCAAGTTCTCGGACCCATCTGGGAATGAGCTTCCGCCTCGTGGATACGACCCTGGCCAGGACACCTTCCAGCCGCCCCCTCAAGACCGTGCTGCTGTGGCTGTGGCTGTTAGTCCCACGAGTGAACGTCTCCAACTCTTGCAACCATTCCAGCCATGGAATGGCAAGACCCCTACTGATCTCCCCGTCTTGATCAAGGTCAAGGGCAAGTGCAGTGAGTGAACCGCCTTTGTGGCCGATATTAGCGAATCTTAATGTTGGTCTAACAGCAACGGATCACATCAGTGCTGGTGGACCCTGGCTCAAGTACCGTGGACATCTTCAGAACATCTCCCGTAAGTCTCATCTATTGTTTTTCTGGAATTCCACTCACTCTGGTGTCAGAGAACTGTTTGATCGGCGCGATAAATGCCGAGAATGGCGAAGCAAACAAGGTCAAAAACTTGATCACTGGAGAATACGACGGCGTTCCACCGACGGCAGCTTACTACCGTGACCGTGAAATTCAGTGGGTCGTCATCGGTGACCATAACTATGGTGAAGGTTCTTCCCGTGAGCACGCTGCACTGGAGCCTCGCTACCTCGGTGGACTTGCGATCATTGTCCGCTCGTTTGCACGTATCCACGAGACGAACTTGAAAAAGCAGGGTATGCTCGCCCTGACGTTCGCGAACCCCGAGGACTATGACAAGGTCCAACCGAACGATCGGGTGGACATTCTCGGTCTCGAGTCCTTTGCTCCCGGCAAGAACTTGACCCTCGTCGCCAAGCATCCTGATGGTACCAGCGACGTCAGTACCCGAGTTGGCGCGGGATGAATTCGATACTGACGACTGTTGTTAACATAGGAAATCCCTCTTGCGCACTCGTTCAACGAGGGACAGATTGAGTGGTTCAAGGCCGGCTCTGCGCTCAACCTGGTTCGTTTCTGGCTATCTCCCTTTGCCCTACATCGCTGACGAAACCTGGTTGGCTCAGATGGCTGCCAAGGCCAAACAGTAGATAGATGGTCGCGCGACACAATCTAGTCGCCAGACCTTGCACTACACGCTCTCTTAACATTCATCATTTGGCGGGCCAGACCCTCTTCAGCTGTGGGCTCGTGTCGCCTTCTCCTCCCCCCCGACCGCGATTCATTTCCTCGATCATCTCTGCACGCTGGCCATGATTGTCTATACAGCCATGTAATATCACTCTGGACATCAGTTATCTTCAATAAAAAGTAGTGTTACAATGCATGTGAGTTGATGGAGTTGTGAGCAAGTTTAATAGTATCATCATCGGGACCTCATCGAGTTATTTAGTTCCCTTCGGCCCTTCTCTGTTGCATCTCTTATCTCAAACCAAACATGGACGACTTGCAAGGATTGGGGTAACTGCGGACGAATCGAAACGTCCTCGAGAAGAGATGGTTTCAGGCTATCCTTTTTTTTTTGTCCCGGCCGTCGTCGAGGCCGGTGGCCACGAACTTGAAGGGGGTGCGGCGTAATTTGCACTCGAAATTTCCTTTCTCGGGACCAACGCGACTGCTTACACTGCAATGCGCCAATTAGCTGCAGCGAGCGCTCACCGGCTGGAGCGTGGAGGGGGTGCGACGCCGAACAACGTCTTGCGTGCGGTCGAACCCGACCTCAATGCCTGAGTTCGGTTCGTCCATTCAATCCTGCCAGGGTTCAGCAATCAGCGCGGACGTAAATGGATCTTGTTCGTATCCGTGTTCGGGAGAATCTATCGAGAGCCGAGGCAGACCGCGCCTTTTCAACTCTTCCTCGTTCCACTGTGTCCTTGTTGACACGTCCCCCTACGATGCTATCCATCCCTCCACGGTCTCGTCATGTCCTGCGCGCAGTGCACCACTTCGCCGCTGGTATGGCCACCGTCGCCCCACGTATCGGTGACACGAAAGTTGCCGTATCCCTCCTCGAGAAAGGCGCGTACATAAACTATCAGCGAATCGAGGACAACCTCGCCGTTGTCCGTGAACGGTCTGCCTACTCACTCCGTCATCCGTGCTCGGTCCTCTGACTTGCCTCGGCTTCTCAGATTACGCCGTCCACTGACATTGTCAGAAAAGATCGTGTACGGTCATTTGGATGATCCTCACAGCCAAGATCTTGTTCGAGGTGTCAGTTACCTCAAGCTCCGTCCCGACGTATGTCCGCTCCTTCTTATTCCGCTCCGCTGTTAACGGTGGCTGTGATCGCTTGTGACCATAGCGGGTGGCCTGTCAGGATGCAACAGCCCAAGTGCGCCATCCCTGCACATTGCGATCCAACGCGCGCTCATATATACTACAGATGACCCTTCTGCAATGCATCTCGGCGGGATTGGACAAGGCCGCCGTCCCTACCACCGTCCACTGTGACAACTTCATCGTCGCTCAGGCTGGCAGCGCTCAGGACTTGGCGCGCGCTGTCGAGATCAACAAGGAAATATATGATTTCATGGCAACCGCGAGCGCAAAGGCGAGTCGGTTCTCTCCGTGTACGCGATGTCACGATGTGTTCATACGGGAATCGTAGTATGGCATTGGCTTCTGGAAACCCGGTTCTGGTATCATTCATCAAATCTTGCTGGAAAACTACGCGTTCCCTGGAGGCCTCATGATTGGTACCGACTCCCACACGCCCAACGCAGGTGGCTTGGGAATGGTTGCGTGTGGTGTTGGTGGCGCCGATGCAGTCGACGTCGTGGCCGGTCTTCCTTGGGAACTCAAGTGCCCCAAGCTTATCGGCGTTAAGCTGACCGGCGAGATCGGTGGCTGGACGACTCCGAAAGGTCGGATCATTGTATCGGCCTTTGCTCTTTCCTCATTCGTGGCTTCGCGTCGCAGATGTCATTCTCAAGCTTTCAGGTATCCTCACCGTCAAGGGTGCCACTGGTTCTATTGTTGAATACTATGGTCCCGGTGTCGAATCGCTCTCCTCCACGGGCATGGCCACCATCTGCAATATGGGTGCCGAAATTGGCGCTACTACGTCACTCTTCCCCTTCAACCGCCGCATGGCCAACTACCTCACTGCCACTAGGCGTTCAGAAATTGCGCAATATGCCCAGCGGTTCTCACACAACCTAAAAGCTGATAAAGGTGCAGAGTACGACCAGGTCATCGAGATCGTACGTGTTTGTTCGAGACGTTCCGTGTGGACGTTGACGGTCGTGGAACAGAATTTGTCAGAGCTCGAGCCTCATATCAATGGCCCTTTTACGCCCGATTTGGCTACGCCCATCTCCAAGTTTGCAGAGGAAGCAAAGAAGAACGGCTGGCCTCAGGAACTCAAGGCTGCTCTGATCGGTTCCTGCACTAATTCGTCGTACGAAGACATGACCCGTGCTGCGAACATTGTCAAGGAAGCATCTGCACATGGTCTTCAGCCTAGGAGCAAGTTTATCATTACCCCTGGTTCTGAGCAAGTTCGTGCTACGATTGACCGCGACGGGCACATTGGCACGTTCGAGAGCGTCGGTGGGCTTGTGCTTGCGAACGCCTGTGGACCCTGCATCGGCCAATGGGACAGACAGGATGTGAAGAAGGGGGAGGTCAATTCGAGTGAGTCGCCGTCCTCGCGTGTGTGAACACAGTTCCTCATGTCCTCAAGTCGTGCATTCTTACAACCGTAACTTTGCTGGTCGCCACGATGCCAACCCCGATACGCATGCTTTCATTGCGTCTCCTGATATTGTGACTGCGATGGCGTATGCTGGTGATATCACCTTCAACCCCGTCGCGGACACACTCATCGATGCGAATGGAAAGCCATTCAAATTCTCGGCTCCGTCGGGGAATGAACTTCCTCCTCTTGGGTACGACCCAGGTCGAGACACCTTCCAGCCGCCGCCCGAAGATCGTGCAGCCGTTGCTGTCGCAATCAGCCCCGCGAGTGAACGTCTCCAACTCTTGCAGCCATTCCAGCCATGGGATGGCAAGCCTGCGGTCGATCTCCCAATCTTGATCAAGGCCAAGGGCAAGTGCAGTGAGTGAACACTTTGGGCTTGATATCGGTGAATTGAATCGTTGCATGACAGCGACGGACCACATCAGTCCCGCTGGACCCTGGCTCAAGTACCGTGGTCATCTTCAGAACCTCGCCCGCAAGTTTCGTTCTCTACGTTTGTAAAACCGTCATTCACTCCTTTTTCGTTGCGCATCAGATAACACCCTGATCCGTGCCATCAATGCCGAGAACGGTGAGGCGAACAAGGTCAAGAACCTGATCACGGGCGAATACGGCAGCGTTCCTGAGACGGCCACTTACTACCGTGATCGCGGGATCAAGTGGGTCGTCGTCGGGGAGCACAACTTTGGGGAAGGGTCCTCACGAGAACAGGCTGCGCTTCAGCCGCGCTACCTCGGTGGCCTCGCAGTGATCGTCCGCTCGTTTGCGCGCATCCACGAGACCAACCTCAAAAAGCACGGCATGCTCGCGCTGACGTTTGCGGACCCGGCGGACTATGACCGAGTGCGGCCGGACGACAGGGTGGACATTGTCGGTCTCGAGACGTTCTCCCCGGGCGAACACCTGACGCTCGTCGCCAAGCACGCGGACGGGACGCGCGATGTCGGTCGCTTGCTTCATAGGATGCCGGGGGTGATGCTGACACGACCGTCGTTTTCCTTTTTTTTGTTTTTGTTTTCTGGGACAGGACATTCTTCTTGCGCACTCGTTCAACCAAGGTCAGATCGAGTGGTTCAAGGCTGGCTCGGCGCTCAACCTAGTGCGTTCTCTTTCCGGTCGCGTCTCCGGTCGCCTTGCCTGCCCTGGTTGACTTTTTTTTTTCCCCGCTTTCAAGTTGCTTTCTGGGGCAAAGCAGTGAGTGCATGGACGAACGAACGACACGACTGCACCTTTGCGACGACCTCGTTTCTCTGACGGTGGGATTGGTTTGATTCGATGGCCATGTGTATATTTTTTGTTTTTTTTTTCTGTTCAACTATTCGTGTAGGCTGGACGGACGATAAACAAGCTGTTTTGTACCATCACGTTCAAAAGACGTTTGCAAGGGGGTAGCGTTACAATGCGTGTGCGCTGATAAAAAAAAAACGATGATGCGGATGGTATATATATATCGTGAGACTCAAAGAAAAATCTATCGGCGGGAGGAGAGTGTGAAAGATGCCGCTTCAGGCCGGTCCTCACGTCGTCGTTGACGACACACACGTTTTCTTTTTTTTTTTTTTCTTTAAGAAAGCTAGACTTGGGGACACGTCCTGCTTTGGACTTGGCTCGTGTCCCACGATTCGACGCCCGACTTGCTCGGCTAGATGGGGAAAAAAAGGGGGGGGATGACTCCTCAGCTGCCCACACTAGCCACGGCGTGGAAAACGAGGGGAAGGGGGGGGAGAGAACGAACGTACGTCGCGTACACGGTCCCGCGCGCCGCCGTCGTCCTCTTCTTCCCCTTGCGAGTCGGTCGACAGATCCGAGGGCCGTGCGAACCGGAGGGAGAGGCCGGCGAGTTCGACGGGCCCGCTTGGGCCGACGTCGTAGGCGCGCGAGGCGGCGTTCCGGATGTTGAGTCTGTGCGTGCGTGTGCGTGTGGTCCGAATGGGGGAGCAGGGGGCGTGAGACGCGTAGAGAACGGGCGATGCGGTACGAGAGGGGAACGTACGATGCGAGGAGCGAGTTGGCATAGACTGGGGGGGACAACACGAGCCAACGTAGACGAGGAAGCGGGTGAGGGGGGTAGAATGTGTACGAGAGAGAACAAAGAGACATACGTCGTGTTTGGACAATGATGGCGCTGGAGAAAGCGAGGCTTTGTGGTTGAGACAACGTCTGAAAAGAGTGAGAGGGACTCCATGGTCAGGAGATCCAGAATGGGCGTACGAGTACGAGTGCGACGACGTCCACGAGCCTGGATATCCATACGTTAGTCCCACCAAGCCCGACGTGCGTTTGCACGGGAGAGGAAGACGAGCAAGTACGCACGACGTTAACGCGCCTGTGGCAACCCAAAAGACGAGGAAACGGTTCAAGAGGATGTTTACCCTCGGACGCGGGAAACCGGGCGGCGCCCAAGACTTGAACCTGGCAAGATGGTAAGCCATCGCGCATGCAGAAAATGTGTCTCCGGCGATGAAGAGCATGTTTCCGACGATGAGCAGCGTTCGAGAGCTGTCCAGATACATGCTCCAAGTCGGCTTTAGGAAACTGGTGATGCGCATGAGGTGGTGTGGGCGCGCGTGGCCACGTGGCTCGCACCTGAGAACAGTGGAGACAATACTGATGACTGCGCAGGGGTCAGGACGGCTGGACGGTTCGGGGGTAACGCTGTGCTTGCCTGTGCGCGATACTGAGAGTACCGTCTTTGGAAGATTGAGCGTCCCGGGCAGGGCCGTCAGGCACGGTTACAGAAATAGATGAAAATAACATGCCATAAGCATAGCTATCCATGCACGCTTCGAGACTGGGCGAGCAGATGAGATGAGACCGGAAGAGGGTACGGACAGACTGACACATCCATATTCGCCATGTGAAGTACCTGCCAGAGCTGAGTTAAACAAGCTACATGTCACAGGAACTCGACCCGGACCCACAGATAGACGTAGAAATCGATGAGAAGCTTCGCCATGTCAGCTGTGCCGAGTGTCACCAGATCGACGGAAAGTGCTCACACCAAGGATGTACATTGACTTGCGAAACGATCCGCATCAGATGATCGTCTTTGAGGATGCAGTCAGGACGTACCGTCGACAGCCTTTGCGAATCCGGACGGTCAGATAGTAGTACACGGTTTCAAGACGAGACACGGACCAGGTTGCGGACTCCAATGCAGACAAGTTGGCGTAATGTGCGATCAAGTAATGGTCCATGGCCCACATGGACAGTGCGACATGGGCGGTCTCGAGAACGCTGACGAGAAGGACATCAAGGTCTGCACAAGGACGAGAAGAAATGAAAAATCCCACACTACGAACGCAACCTGGAGCGGGGTCAGCAAGGATGCGTTCCGGCAGTCTGACGGAAAGACACACCGTCATTTTGAGTCTGCACGTGTCGCGTTGGTACGTCTGGAAGTAAAAGAAGGCCTGCATGCACGTAACCCCGTACAGGCTGTGTGGACCCGAGCCAAGGGCGTGTGCTGTGAGGACTAGGGCTGGACATGGAACAAGAAACGGAACTTGCGCTAGGCCAAGGAACGTGCCCATGAGCGGACCTCTACCGTAGGCAATCGCGGACGCGGTCTCTGAGGCCATCGCCCAGGGCTGAGGACGTGGCTGGGTGTGGGGGGTGGTCGGTGGGCAGGTCGGCGAGCCCGTGCATGCGGCAAGGGAACTCGGCGACTATTTTAATTTAAGCATGGCTGATCGATGAGTGCGACATCCGGACGGGGGCTGTGTCGGCGTACCAGTCACGTGTGAGTGCGCGGTGAGCGCGCCTCCTTGTTCGAGTAGTGGCGTGCGTGAGCTTCCAAGGCACCTGCAGGCCGCCGCGTCCGGTGCACCCGCGCTGGAAGTGAGCTTCTCAAAAAGGGAACATCCCGCCAGAGGGTGCACCGGGACCACGACGGCCTTCGTGCACGTTCGCACATCGACCACCGACGACGAGCCCGCCGGGTGCACGTCGGGCGGGCACGCCTCGACGCTGCAGGAGTCGCGCTGCCCGCCGTGGCACGTGCAGACGAGGTGCGGTCGTGGGAATTGCTTAGTCATCGATGGCGCAGACATTCAAAGTGTCGCGAAATTCCAAGTGTCCCGGTCGAAATGCAGGCCGAAAAAGATCGCGGAAAGCTGCTGAGAAAGGGGAAACGGAGATGTGAAACATTCCTTTTTTGGCATCCTCCAACGCAACGCCATCCCCTCCTCCTCCCCTCCCTCCACCGACCGCCGTCTGCCACGACATATGGCCGACGACGTTGAGATGCTCGATGTAAATCACAACGCAAGCCTGCTCTCCCCTCCCTCGCCCACGGACGTCCCTCCAACGTCCCGTTCGAGCCACAACTCCGCACACAGCGACGTTATCGTGCTCAGCAGCTGCGACAACTCGCCGGGCCCACCCTCCAGCAGCGACGGGCGTCCTCTCGCCCCCGCCGCCAGCCACGATGTGAGACCGCCCCCCTCGAAGAAAATGAAACACTCGGCATCGGTCGCCGACTCAAAGCCCCCCTCAGCTGCGGGCACGGGACCGAAACCAAAGTCGTCGAAACAGGCCCGGCCACGCTCTCGTTCTGCAACTCCTCCACTTCCGCCTCCGCCTCCTCCCCCACAACCGCTCGACACCATTCGCCTCGACATCAGGCTTGGCGGGCCCGAAAAGTACGAGGTCGACATCGCCGCCCTCGCCAAAGCCTCCGGTCAGCGCCTCCCGACTCCGCCACCACCCAAGCCAGACATCAGCGAGAGCGAGGGCGAGGAGACCCACGACGACCAGCCAAAGTCCAAACGGAAAAAGGTGCGCTTGTCTCCTCTCCCAAACGCTCTCCTCGCTCATCGTGTCTGCAAAAGAAACATGCACCCTCCGAGTACTACGACGTCACCGACCCGTTCATCGACGACACCGAGCTCAACGTCGACAACCGAACCCACTTTGCCCAGACGAAGCAACAGGGCTTCTACGTGTCGAGCGGCGAGGTTGCCCTGATGAAGGACATGTCAGACCCTCTCCTCCGCACGGTCCTCTTGTCCACTCACGGCCCCTGTAGGAGCACGCCCAAGAAACCAAAGTCCAGAAAGCCTCCAGCAGCCGACCCTGGGCCCAGCAAGCAGGAGGATGGGACGAGGGATCATCCCATCAATCTCGGCGACGAAAAGTCCAAAAGGTCGAAACACTACACCATCGTCGAAGAGAACGGCAAGAGGCGCAAGGTCGTCGACTTGGCATGTCTCTCCTCTCGCTCCCCGCCATCATGCTGACCGCCACCTGCAGAACGAGTTCCACCCTGAACTCCAGGCTGCCTTTGAAGAGCTCAAGGCTGCGATTTCAAAAGGTAACGCCAAGCGGCCGTCAATTTCAGCATATAGCCACTGATCGATCCGCAGAATCATGGGAACTCAAAACCAAATTCCCGGCCTCGCTCAAGCCCATCCTCGCCGACGTTGCACTGAGGGCCGTAAGGCTCGGGGAGTATGACGAGGACTTTTTCAGCATCATGCCCGTCTTGTTTCCCTACAATCGGTTTACGATGACCGTCGGTCTCTCGTCATTGACCATCTGATCCCCGGTCTGACCTGTCCGCCAGAAACTCATCAAGAGGACCATATTCCAAGATCACCTCAAGCTTTTGACGGATCGACAAGAGGAGCTGCTCGAACAACTGGCGGCGATGACGAGGGACGGGTTTCCTAAAGCGAAGGAAGAGTGGGAGAAGAGCGTCGCTGCGTGGGGTATGCATCCTTTCCTCTCCCGTCTCCTAACACTAATACCGGATTGGCCAGAGAGACGGCAAGAGAGGACAAAGGCAGAATCGGAGGCCGGCATTGTCTCAACACCAAGTGGAGGCGACACACATCTGGAAGAAGGCGGGGGTGCCAGCGGGGCGGAGGGCGAGGGCGGTTCGGTGACAGCCAAACACGACGGAAGAGACGCCCACCCGCCGGCTCAAAAGTATCGCCTGACAGAGTCGATGAAGTCGATGATATGGCAGCTCGTCATGTTGAGCAACGAATGCTGCCGGCTGGAGAACGAGAAAAAGTGAGTTTGATGGCTCGAGTTGGTCCCATCAGCCCCCCGTAACCTCCTCTGCAGTGAGTTGGAAGGGAATAACATACAAGTCAGCGAGCAAGGAACACGCAAGGTGCTCTATCAGAAAGTGAGTGTCGCGCGTCTGGTGCGTGCGTGCAGGCTCAAAGCCGCTCCCGTAGATCGTTGCTGCCTTTCCTGCTGGCTGGCTCAACTCAGGTCAGATATCGAGAGAAGGTGAGCATGCATGCGCTAGCGTCGGTTCCGTCTGCTTGATCACTGTTTTCTAGTGAGCGCGATGAAAAAAAAACACGAGAGGGAAACGATGGGACAAGAAGGATGACGACGCCTCCGCACCCTGGTTCGTTGCTGCATTGTAAACGTCTCCTAACATTATTGGCACATTCTCCGCTGCTGGTTCGTTTCGCTCCTTTGGTCGGTGTCCTTTGCATTCGTCCCCCAATCAGTTTGTTGTGGCCGACCCGGGTATATTATCTTTGCGTTATTATTCTCCGCACGTTAGCTTCGGTTTATTATGCCCTCTTCCTTTTTGTCCATTCGGTCCTGTGTTGGCGGTCCTCTTCCCTCCTCCGCTCAATGTGGTTGGTTTCCGACGCTGGGTAGACATTTTTTTTCTTTTTGTATGGGAACATGTCGCATATACCCTGCCTTGGCCCATGTTGGAGCGTGCCTATATACATCACATGATTGACGTCGAATCACCGCTCGATTCTTTTTTTTTTTTTTCGGATCAGGGGAAAATGACACGGATGACGGAGAGAACAGCCGATCATGTGATGCGTACTTCGGATCTGTTCGGGTTCGGACTCGGACGGTCGGCACTGATGACGAGTACACATGGCAGGCCACTGCGACCGAAACGTGAGCGTGTTCTCGTAGGGCTACCGGCGTTGACACAGGGCAGCGAGAAACGACTCCCTATACGTCGTCGCAAGGAGCATTCTAGAACGCGGACGAGTGGGTCACCGCACGCGTTCCTTGTACTACTCTGACATGCGAATGCTGCGACCTGAACGTGTCGGGTAGACCATAGGGGGCGATGGACCTCGCCGGGCGATCAGGGATCTGCACGGGTGCGGTCGGTCCGACGAGTCTGTCAACCGGGAAATGGGCCCTCGGGCTCGTCCTGCGTCTTGGGAACGCACGGGGCGGTGGCGACGATCCGGTGTACCACGAGTACTGTCGTAAAATGGCCATAGGACGCGCTCGCACGTGGCAAGGGGCGATGAACGTCGATCTTATTTGTTTATTTATTTGAATAGCTCGGCCCACGCGTGGGCTCTGTACCTAGGACAAAGTTCGGGTCAGCTGGCTCGAGCGGCAGGCTTCTGGGCTGCCTTGTGATTTTGCAAGCAAGCATGCTCGATCCACTCGGAGGACTGGTTCGCTCTCGTCGGCAGACGAGCAGGGGTGTTTGCTCCGAGTCAGGTTCAGCAACGAAAATGTTGACAGCGATCGGGTTTCGTTGCAGAGCTGTTTGTCTTACCGTGCCTGGCCGTCCAACGTCGAGCGTTTGCTTCCCCGGGGCTCAGAACATCTGCTTGATTCGAACTTCTTGAGCAGTCACCGCTGCCTTCTTTGAAACTTCCAGGTGTGATGTTAGGACCTCTTGCTTGGTGTTACTGCAGTACGACGATAATAAATGTGCTGGATGACAACTTGTCAGGGCCACGATGGCCAGGTCGACTCGAATTCCGATATGACCAACAGCTGGAATGGAACGAAGGCGTCCAGGACAAACTGATTCAGGGCCACCCTTTCAAATCGCAGACAGGACTGTTTTTGACAGCAAGGGCCAGCCGACACTCGAATTTTCAGCATTCACTGGCCTGTCCTGTTCTCGCAGATAAACGACGGCGGACAAGCAGCGGTCTGTGGGGGTATAAAGGATCAGCGAAAAGTGGGATGGATCGCTAGGTTTCTACGCCTGCTCGTCGCTCCTTCGTCCATACCCCTACGCTGCTCTTTGCGATGTTCGCTCGTTTCCTTGCCCTCGTGCCATTGGCGTTCCTTGCTTCGGCTTCGCACCTCGAGGCGCGTGGCCAGTGCAACACCGGTTCCATCAGTTGCTGCAACAGCGTGCAGACCGTGCGTCAAATATTCTGATCCTGTTCTGGGCGTCCGGCGATTGACGACGGATCCGTCTGTATAGCTTAACGAGGCAAACAACATCCTGTCTCTGTTGAACCTCGTTGATGTCGCTGCCGGCGCCGGCGGCCTCGTCGGGCTGACCTGCACGTCTGTGGCTGGCAGCGGTTGCGCGGCTCAGCAGCAGCCTGTCTGCTGTGAGCATAACCAATTCGTACGCACATTGTTTTTTCTTCCTCGTGGACAGCCTGGCCGGTTTACTGACGTGCTCATGCTCTAGAACGGCCTGGTCAACGTTGGCTGCTCGCCCATCAACGTTGGTCTCTGATCCCTCGACAATGGGACGGACGGCACGCAAACAAGTCATTGGTGATAGCCCGGAGAAAAAAGAAAAAGAAAATTATTAGCGAACGGAACGTTTTTCGTTTCCCTTCTTTTCTATGTTGGGTTTGTATGATGCGAACCACGGTCGTTCTGGATACCCTAGACAGCGATCAATCCATTCCATTTTGGCGTGCTTACCTGGTCGGAGTCGCTCGATTGACGAACGCACGCACTACAACCCGGTGACGTAATTTCCTCACGGTTCTTCTGCGCGGCGTCGACTGTTTGACAGCTGAAACAGCTCGGATCGAGTATTGAGCTCGTCGCGAGCCTTGGCCACTCGCCACGGTGAGGTTTTTGGTCCCTTCAGTCCCTTCCCCTGGAAAGGCCCGCTGGAAACGCGATCAGCAGGGGTTTGCAGTCTCTTTCGCGTATCCCCCGGCTCCAAATTCATCGTCGTACTGCACGTCTCATCTCTCTCTGCCTTCCCCCCCCTCAGCTGGCAGCGCTCTGAATTTAGTTCCGAGCTCGGGTATCACTTCCCTCTCGCCAGGTATAGTGTCGCGCCTCTGGTCGGCAGGGATCCGAAGTTGAACGCTGATGGCTCGGCGCGAGTCACACCCGATCGCCGCTGTCAAGATCGTCTCGGAATGGTGGCACGCCCCTTGCCCATACGAGGGTTATTATTTCCTTTACGAGCGCCCCTGCTGCACCACGGCCTGTTGTCTTCGTGTGCTCACCAAGCCA